>JASKGM010006640.1:0-10839 GCA_034509205.1 Ceratonia siliqua
AAATGGAAATGTGGAGGTAAGGGAAGTCCTTAGTATTACTATATATTTGGAAGTTAATTTAATGATGCCCTTAAGGTATTTGTTAAAAGGTCTAAAAGGGATTTACTTTATTTTAGTTTTGAATTAAGAAGATTTCATTTTGTGATTCTGATTCCCTCCTTGATTATGGTATTGGAATTGAAGAGTCCCTCAAGAAACTTCCCCTAGGTGTTTGGTCCCAAGTGAATCTCCCAAGCTAAAGAACAAATTTTGATTCTTAGTTGGTATGGCCAAAGTTATCAAGAATAGTGGTAATGGGTTCTAAGGTTAAAGTTAACAAGGTGACTGAAAATTCTCTGCCTTTGGTTACAAGAATTTTCCATATATATATATATATATATATATACTAATTAATTTGTCTTTGGGAATCAATCCAAATTATTCTCTAATGATGATCTCTTGATTTCTAAATTTAGAGTGTATTGTTCTTTTACTATTTTAATTATAAAGAAGCACATGGGAACTGGTTTGGTTTTGTATAAGCAAGGAATTGTTACAAGGTCTCTATATTTACATGGGTACTAAACTCTTATTCTTATATGGAATTTCCCCTCTCTTTAAAATGTTCTTATTTGCTTTGATATATTTGTATATGTGAATTGTGAGATTATAAAGTGGGTTTTTGGTGGATCCTTAGCTACTTCCATAGAGAAACCCTAGGTGCACCTAGTATAAGTGATTGTGCATCGACCATACTCTGACATAGTGTTATCCATGAGATTACTCCGAATCTATACCTAAGTGATTTGAATGATGTCTTTGATAGCAAACTTGTTTCAGTGCAGTGTCTGATATATGTAAGTATGAGAGTTTCTCTTCTGAAGAAGCAGTGGATCCATCTTGTTAAATGTATCCATATTTTGGTGAATTATGCTTATACTGAGAAAATTTGGAGCAATGGATTCGTCCTTCTGGACTTGCTTTTATTTTATTGAACATTTTTATAAATATTTTGTCTTATTAAGGTCTAACTTACTAATTGATTATAATTTAATTTTTTCCTGAACAAAAGTTTGATATTAACCTGAGACTGAATTTAATCCCTTTGATAGTTTCAGCTTGATTCCAGCTTTGATAAAAACATAATATTGACGTGGTTTCAATTTCCCTTTATTTGAAATTCAATGTTTAAGAGTTTACATACCTTATATACTTTTATTATAATAAGTATATCTATGTATTACCCTTAATTTTCAGACTTTTATCCTCAGGTAAGGGTTTCCATCTCACTGAGTCTGCGACTCACTCCTCATTTATTTTTTCCTTCCAGAAATTTTGCAGGTGGCCTAGAAGCCAAATGGAGCAACAGCTAGGATCTTGGATAGTTGGATTAGATTGTGTATGGCATGTGTCAGTAAAGGTCCAGCATTTGGTAACATATTGTCATTCTTAAGGTATATGTACGTCTGAAGGCTTGTAGGATGCCATCAGATTGGTGGGTTCCTATGTCGGTCACGTGCCCAGGGTTGGGGCGTGACAACACATAAGCTAACAGTAATTTTCATATCATATTTTTTACTCATAATTCCATTTCATCTTTCTCCCAAATCAATTGTGTCTTGGCAACCTCTCCTCCAAACTCATTTTTTCTCCCGCAAACACAATCCACTATACTCATAGCATAATGTAGTCATTTCAATGAAGAAAAAAATAGCGCAATGTTAACAAATTAAGAATTAGTAATAGGATAACAACTAATTCATTATGGACCTTCTAGGTAATTAAAAAATTAATCAATTATTTAATAAATTTAGATATTATTATTTTGTAATTATTAGGATAAATTTCAAATAACCTCTTATAAATTTCATTTTTGCAATTATCCTCTCATAGTTTTAATTTTAACAATTAATGTCTTCAACTTTTAATACATTATAAATAGTCCATTAGATTTAAAATGTCACAAATATATGAGCTCTAATTAAAATTTTAGTTTCATAAAATTATCAAATTAAAAGAATTTTACCAAAAATTATTTGAATTAAATTTTAATTCATTTGATCTATTTTTCTTCTTTTTCTTTATTTTAATTTACATCACGTTTGGATTTGATTAATTAATTCTAATACTGTTTGTCATGATCATAAATTTTAATTCCATATCTCACCTAAGACATAAATGAAATATGCGTTATGTAGCCAAGCGCATATTATGGGCAATTTTCAAGTAAAATACTATTTTGGTCCCTCACTTTTGTTCTCAGTTTAGTCCCTAAATGTAAAGCCTTCTCAAAAAGGTCCCTGATCTTTCATTTTCGCATCATTTAAGTCCTTCCATCAGGATTCCGTTTAGTACAGTAATAGAGATGCTAACGTGTCTATGACATGGCAACTTGAAATGTCAAGTCAGACACAAATAATCAATTTCGTCCTAGACTTTTTTGTGTATTCACAGTTTAGTTCATGACTTTTGTGTGTTCTCAATTTAGTCCCTGGCATTTGTGCAAGTTCTCTGTTTTGTCCCTGGCTTTTGTGAACATTTTCAGTTTAGATCTTTAGCGTGTTCTTTCTTTAGTCCTTGAGTATCATAGTCATATTTATTTGTTTATCTTATGAAAATTGCTTCACTAGTTTGGTTGCTTCTAGAAGAAAATTCAATTATCTAACAAACATAGTATGTTATGAGTTCCTTATAATAAGAATAATAATAATAATAAATAGTGAAGTAGATAATATGGGTCCCTAATAATAATAATAAAAATAAAAATAATAAATATTGACAATAATAATATTCAATCCAAAATAATGAATAACATTTATAAAAAATAATCTCTATTAACATAACAAGTTTGCATTGCATCTAATGACTATTATTATTATTATTATTATCAAGGACTCATAACATAATGTGTTTATTAGATGATTGAATTTTCTTCTTAAAACAACCAAACCCATGAAGTAATTTTCATAAGATAAACAAACAGATATGGGCATGGTACTCAATGACTAAATTGAGAACACACTTAAGGACTAAACTGAAAATGTGCACAAAAGTTAAGGACAAAACTGAGAACCTGCACAAATATCAAGGACTAAATTGAGAACACACAAAAGTTAGGGACAAAACTGATAACTTGCACAAACGTCAAGGACGAACTTGAGAACACAAAAAAGTCAGGGACTAAACTGAGAACACACACAAAAGTTAAGGACAAAATTGGTTATTTATGTCTGACTTGACATTTCAAGTTGATATGTCATGGACACGTCAGCACCTTTGTTAGTGTGCTAAATGAAATCATAATGGAAGGACTTAAATAATGTGAAAATAAAAGCGTAGGGACATTTTTTAGAAGGCTTTAGGAACTAAACTGAAAATACTCCTAAAAATGAGGAACCAAAATAGTATTTTACTCGGCTATTTTCATTTTTATATTAACCATTTTCCCATGGTTCTGTCTTCCCATTTCGTGCTTATATATAATTTTCACATTAAGAGATCATATTTATTAGTAGCATCTGAATTGCACCTTTTTTGTCGGTTTCTAGTTTTGTTATGATCAAATCCTATCTCTTGTCATGTGCTTCAATTAAACTTTTGATTTATTGCCTTCCAATGTAATCTCTGTATTAATTCTCGACAACCCCATTGTTACGAAATAAGAAACGCTAAAAGCCAAAAGGATTCACAAGTGACCACAAAGATTAAACAGAAATGACGTAGAACAAGTTTTTATTTATACAATGGCCATATTTTTTTTTCTCTATTTTGATTGGAAGGAAATGAAAATGTGGCAAAGATGGAGAGTTGATTTCAAAAGCAATAATAATTCTCTCATTTTTAGAAGAAGATGATAACATCATGTTCAGAAAGAGATAACATAATGTGTTATTTGCCATAATATTTTATTTTTTTCACATTCTGAGATTTGGTTACAAAATATAATTTTATGAATTCCCTTGATAGGAATTGAAATTTTCTCTTATTTATTTTTCTCTTAATTAAGCACCATATTTTAAAATGATCCTTTATGAAATTTTATATTTTTTCCTCATGTCATTATGAGATTTTTCTTTACAATTATATGAGACACTAGATAAGTAAATAAATTTTATATGAAATTATTTTAAAATACAATACCTCTAAGAAAACTAATGGCTGTTTATAGTAGCTGTTATTTTAACCTGTCGTTAAAACATTAACAATGACACATAATCACTAGAGCTGTCAAAATGTGTTTAGTCTTACAAATGGTGGAATGGGCTACCATATGGGTGGCCTAAACTTGCAGAGGGCTTCTCGGCCCTAGCCCTAGCCCTAGCCCTAGCCCATTTTAGCTTGATGAAATCATTTGCTTGAAAATGCAAATAATCTAATTTGAATTCATATTTTAACATGCTTATTCAATGAGTTATTATACTCATTCCTCTATCTGTTCATATTTTGCACCCAGCCAATGAGCTTTCCCTTGTAAAGCCTTCTCGACCCCAAATTAATAGAAAAAGAAAGAGATCAGAACTTGTAGAAGGCACTTTATTTATTTCAATGTTTAACTAAACTTTATCATGATATGGATACATGTGTGGTAAGATTCTCTAAATTTGTTTTTGTTTGCTTGTGACTCTGTACGTTTTTGAAATTCCTTCCGCAATTGAGATATCTTAGCAAAGATGAAATCACAATGAGAATATTATTTGGCCAACTCCAAAAACAGACCTAGAGATACTTGATTGAGTCAATATGTTATGCCCATTCGAGTGATGTGCATTAATTTTATATTTAATAAAAAATATGAATTTAAATATTATTTAAATAAAATTTAAACAAAATTTGTTTGAGAAGTTGTTATATATAGAGTTCATAGTGAACCCGAGTTCATAAGAGCATCAATCCCATAATTATAAATGGAATGAAACAAAAATAATGTGAAAACCTTCATTGATGTGCAACAATCCATGATAAGAACAAAAAATTATAAATTTTTTTGACAATTCAGTCTTATATAATGTTTAATGTGTAGGAAAAATTATAAAATTTTTTGGGCAATTTTCATTTTTATATGGGCAATTTTCACATGGTTCTGTTTTCCCATTTCGTGCTTATCTATAATTTTCACATTAAGAGATCATATTTATTAGTAGCATCTGAGTTGCGCCTTTTTTTTGGGTTTCTAGTTGTTTTATGATCAAATCCTATCTCTTGTCATGTGCTTCAATTAAACTTTTGATTTATTGCCTTCAATGTAATCTCTGTATTCTCAAACAGCCCCTTTGTCAGGAAATAAGAAACGCTGAAAGCCAAAAGGATTCACAAATAACAACAAAGATTAAACAGAAATGACTTAGAACAAGTTTTTATTTATACAATGGCCATATTTTATGTTTTTATCTATATTGATTGGAAGGACATGAAAATGTGGCAAAGATTGAGAGTTGATTGTAAAAGTAATAAGAATTCTCTCATTTTTAGAAGAAGATGATACCATCATGTTCAACATGAAATAACATAGATGTGTTATTTGCCATAATATGTTATTTTTTTCACATTCCGATATTTGGTTACAAAATATAATTTCATCAATCCTCTAGATAGGAATTGAAATTTTCTCTTATTTATTTTTTCTCTTAATTAAGAAGTACGATATTTTAAATTAATACTTTCTTTCTTTAGTACTTTAGTTACTAAAGTTTTGTGGAATTACTCTTGAAAAACAAGTAAAAATACTTCTTATACTTGTTGCTAAAAATTTCTTATTTCTTTACTTGAAATAAAAGCTTTTTTTAAATTAATATTCGTTCTTGATGTATTATTTGGTCATATAAAATGTTACGAGTTTGTTGTCGTTTGGTTTTAAAATGGCATTTGTATGTAATGAAATAATTTTTCATTCCTTGTCTTAATCCCAAGTTCTTTAATTAATTGTGGTTAAAAATTTTGAAAAATTAGTTACCGTGTAAACATTTTCTTTTAGCATTCTTACTAAAGCGCGAGGAGCGGGAATATGAACATTTTTAATTTTTTATTATTATTATTTTATAATTAACTTTAATTGATATTTCTTAAATTATATATCCTTCTTTAAATTGCTTTTTTTTACATGAATTAAATATTTGATTAATTTATATTTAAAATATTTATTGATATTTGTAATTAACCTAACTAGTTATACAATTGAAATTATTATTTTTACAAATAATCAGTTGATCTCTTTATACTTCTATTCATTTTATTTGTTGGTATTCTTCTTTTTTGCAGTCTTTTCATGTATTTTAAAATTTTACATAAATAAATAATAATAAAAGGATATTAAAATATTAAAGAAAATATTTAGATTTTGATGTAATATTTTTTACTTGGTAATACAAATAATCTACAAAAATAGAAGAATTGATATTTTAACATGCTTATTCAATGAGTTATTGGACTCATCCCTTTATCTGTTCATGTATTTCCAAGGTTAATGTGGTTTGATCAATCAACCCTTAGAACTCGGTCGACTAAATAGAGTATTTTGCCCCTAGTCCGCGAGCTTTCCCCTGTAAAACCTTCTCTTGACCCCAAATTAATAGAAAGAGAAAGAGATCAGAACTAGTAGAAGGCACTTTATTTATTTCAATATTTAACTAAAATATTTATTTTAATATTTAACTAAAATATATCATGATATGGATTCGTGTGTGGTGAGATTCTCTAAATTTGTTTCTGTTCGCTTGTGACTCCGTACTTTTTGAAATTCCTTCCATAATTGAGATATCTTAACAAAGATGAAAATCACAATGAGATTATTTTAATTTCCAATTATTTGGCCTACTCCTAAAACAAACCCAAAGATACTTGATTGAGTCAATATGTTATGCCCATTCGAGTGATGTGCATTAATTTCATATTTAATAAAAAATTTAAATTTAAATATTGTTTAAATAAAATTTGTTTGATAAGTTGTTACATACATAGTGAACCCGAGTTCATAAGAGCATGAATCCCACAATTATAAATGGAATGAAACAAGAATAATGTGAAAACCTTCATTGATATGCAGGAAAACAGTAATTCATTATAAGAACGAAAAATTAGTTTTATACAATGTTTTTAGTGTGCAGAAAAAATTATAAAAAGTTTATAAAGTCTGAACTTCTCATATTGGTATTACTATAGGCCCTTTTGGTACTCCGTATAAGACTTGATAAGATACTATAAAGAAATACAATTTAACATTATATGATGTTTGGTGCATACGAAGGATTGTGTAATCTTATACTGTTAAAACTTTTAATATGGTGATTACCACATAACTCTATACTCTCAAGAGAGATATGATAAGTCATGATAATGAATTTGGATAAAATTTTATAAAATATTTTTATCCTTATTTTTTAATTTATCATTTTATTGTTACCGTTACTTTTAACATCATCATCATTATTATCATAACCGTCACTTCTACTAGCAAAATCACTTTCACCATCATTATTGTAACCGTGCTCATCAATAACCTTATCATTATCACTATTATCATTATTATTGCTACCACTATCAAATGTTTATTGCCATGTTTGATTTTAATGGTATATGGATGTATTAAAATAAATTTTCTTTCTTTGTCTTAATCTCAAGTTCTTTAATTAATTATGTTTTAAAATTTTGAAAAATTGTTCCCGTGTTGAAGTTTTCTTTAGCAGTCCTAATAAAGTAGGAAACGTATCAAATATTTAAAGTTACTTTGTCTTAACCCCAGCAAAGTTGCTGTGAGTTTTTGCTGGATTCTATATTTTCTATGTTGATTAAAACGTGCAATACTTTTTTCGTATAAAATGTTTCGAGTTTGTCGTCGTTTGGTTTTAATGGCATTTATGTGTAATAAAATGTTTTTTCATTCTTTGCCTTAATCCCAGTTTCTTAAATTAATTGTTTAAAAAATTTGAAAATTATTTATTTCCTATTTGTGGACAAACTCTACGCAGTCTATGATGTATGAGAGCCTCATCATTAACTGTACCATTTGTTGGAATAATAAAAATAAAAACACCCCACGTTTTTCCTATTAATATGAGAGCCTCACCAATCTAGTTATGTTCTAAGATATCACCTTTCCTATCATTCTTTTCCTTTACCTTGATCATTACACTAATTTAATCATCTAAGTGTACCTTAAAGCCCTAGTTATATCGTACTCTAACCACTGATCTTGTAAAGAAAGGAGACCACGAGTAACCAATAGAATTATTGGTCCTATAATGGACCATGATTTTTGTTGGATTCTATATTTTCTAACGTAGTTATATCGTATTCTAACCATTGATCTTGTAAAGCCCTAGTTATATGCTTTAATTGATTTTGTTTAAAAATTTTGAAAACTTAATTGTCTGTCGAAGTTTTCTTTTACCTTTTCTATTAAAGTAGGACGAGAGGCACTGTCACGTCCCAAATTTGAAGCACGTGACCGGCGTAGAAATATTATCATATGAGTAACAGTCTATAAACTTGAACCATTATCTATACCTGACCATGCAACTACAAATTACCAAAATAATATAATTTTTTAACTGAATAAGAACACTGCACTAAGCAACATAAAATTTATGCACAAACAGCCTACACCACACAGGGTAGATCGACTCTTCTTTAAGACAGGCTCCCATAACTAGGCTGTATACACCTCATCATAAGATACAACTTGACATAACATCCCTTCCCAGCCCAAAATAATGCAACATCCTTAGCCCAACCGGCCAATGATGCTTTTTATTGCTTCATTTGTCATATAAGAAAGCTTGAGAGTTTGTTTACGAAAATCCTGCAATTTAACTAGATTGCAATTAAAAGTAATACTATATAATTATAATAACTGGCTCATTAAAATGAGTACATAATTCCACTATTTGCTTGTATGATAATTCACAAGAATAACACCAAAAATCACTACTAATTCATATCAAATAATTTATGTTTCATGTAACATGCATATACTAATTCATGTATTTTTGAAATACATATGATACAATATATGAAGAAGTTTTCATGTACTTCGATGTAGAATCACCATGTAAATTTCATTACTTGTAAGCTTCAAAAATCCATGTACATGTATATATATAAAATATAAGAGTAGACATTTCAAATACTTATAGATATGTGTGAACGTCATACTCTTATGGTAAGAAATCCATGTAATTGTGATATAAAAACACATAATTTGGGAATGGATCTACTCGCTCTTCACATAGGAAACTCTCTCATGTAGTAGATAACATATATCATATATACATCCGAAGTGAGCTCAACTCACAGATGCTAGCCCTGTATCCGTTTCATGTAACTCCTTATGCCTCCTATATAATCTATGGACAATCCATATACTAGGTGCACCTAGGGTTTCCTCATGGAAGTAACTAAGGATCCACCCAAAAATTCTCATTTACCATAAGAAAATAATTGTAGATAAAATAATCATATCATAAAAGTATGTAATAATTGTATAAAATCTTGAACATGATGACCTTTGTGGAAGCATATGCATATAGGGGTGGATCTTTGAAGGGACATAGGGGGGTAATGGCCCCCCCAAACTTTTTTTTTCATGTAAATAATATTCATAAAAAATTATTTGCCCCTCTAAAAAAAATTTATTTGCCCCTTCAAAAGAATTTGTTATATAAATAATTTTTAAAAAATTTGATTTGCCTCTAAATTTTTTATATTACCCATCTATTTTATAAATACATTATTTTTTGTAAATGTGTAATGCCATCTTTTAAAAAAAAATTTAAAATTTAAAATTTCTTTTCTTTTCTCTCTCCCTCACCCCCGAAAACTCCTCCCCCATCTTCCTTATATCTGCACGGCTCAGTCCCCCCATCTGCGAATCAAAAATTTTCACTCCCCCTCCCCTGTTTCGGCGCCGAGAGACAAGCCTCTTCCCCCCATCGCACGTTCATCTCCTCCACGGGTTCACTACCGCCGGTCCCTGCCCGCCGTCACCCAGCAACCACGGCCTACCGGTCACCGTCGTGAGTAGCCCGGAAGCCGAGGTGACGTCTGTTTTAGCGCGATTTTTCTCCAGGAAGATTCTAGCCAACCTCCCGTCGTTTCCACTGGCCAATCATCGGCGTCAAACACCGTCCACGGGCCATCATTGGTTCCAGCAGTTAGGGTGGTGAAGGAAGTGGCTGGAACGTCACTTTTGAGAAGGAAAACAAGCGTGGAGTTCTGTAAATTCTCAAGTAAAATTGTGAGTTAATCCTCTATACTACTTGCTATGAGATTGAAACCTTGTTCAAGCATTCCTTTCTTCCTGTTTTCCTCAATTTCCATGATGGTCACTGAACATTAGAATTTAGTTTTGGATTTTGCACACCAAGTGCTTGATAGAATGCTAGAAAGAAATGAAAATCTGGTTGTAAAGAAAAAACGAATTTCTGGTTCTTTTAGCAATATAAATTCTGGGTTAAGAGCAAAATTCTGGTTTTGGCAAGAAGGAAATTCCGAACACATAAGGAAAGTTTTCTAATTCTTATGGGTAATGTGACTTCAAAAATTATTATGAGTTTTGTGATCCTTTCACTGGTTGAAATCTACCGTGAGTCATTGGTTAAATTCATGTTCAGCAGTTAAATTGAATAATCAAAGTACTTTCTAGTTATTAGAGAGGGGCTAGAAAAGTAGTCATAGATTAGTACTGATGGGTTATGCATATGTGGTTGCATATAGGCTTGTCAGAAACCAACCCATTGGAAATAGCTCAGTCCTAAAGTAGAAACAATTGGAACTTGAGTAGTAAGTCTCCAAATTTAGCAAAGGTGAGTGGATTCCTACTTACCCCTTGATGCATGAATTATTAAAATTTATTTTGTGGACAAATGA
>JASKGM010006642.1:0-10839 GCA_034509205.1 Ceratonia siliqua
CATGCCCACGGATCTATACTTCACCAAACCAAACGACCTAGAAGGTTTGCCGTAAAACGGTGGAAACAACCCGTTTCGAGTTGACAACAACCGTGCTCTCGAAACAGCGTACAGAATCAACGTCGACGGGGCGACACTGACATGTTTGGCTTCTGGGATGATGTAGTCTAAACTAGAATTTCCTTATTTTCATGTTCCATCAATGTGAATGGTTATTTAAAAAATATTTTCTTAATTGACCAATAAAAATTCAACACTTAATATCTTTTAGATATATAAAAGATAATAAATCATAATTATCTTAAGATGACAAACCATAATTATCTTCTAAATAAATAAAATAATATTTCATTAATAGTTACAATAAAAAATTGTCTTACAATCATTAGGCCTACTTTTATCATATTAGTAATTGTTTTTGTTTGTAAAGAGATTAAGAATAATTTAAAATGTAATTTACATGAGTTTGGACCTGATTACTCTTTACTACTCACACATACCATATTCTTAACTTTAATTAACTTTTTTTCCTTGCTTCTTAATTGGCAACCTCATTGATACATTTAATATGGCCAGAATAGAGACTAACAAAAATAGAAAGATAGCAAGCTAGCTAGAGAAAAGATCAAGACTTGAAAAGAATAAGGAAATACTTGTTCTTTCTCCTTCTACTTACGATGATGATAACACTCAAACCACAAAGTTGCAGAGCTACTGCTGATTAGTCATCGGAGAGTAACTCTCACAGCAACATTAACACCACGAGCACTGCCATCGCTCCCTGTAGCTCTGACCATGGCTGCTTCATCACCAATCATGCATGCCGAGGGCACATATTTGTTCACGGATCCTGCTTATTTGAACACAGTGCTTTCCACTAATCAACAAAGAGGTTTCTCTTTGCTTACATTTGACACTCTTAACCCATCAGTTACCTCTTCAACAAAGGAACGCTATACTGGTTGCCTCGGCGGCAAAAAGATCATTAAAGGCCAACAAAAGTGCAACCCTTACAATAGAGACCAGAAATCCTGCCATTAATGCTCTGTAGATTGTCCTTTTTGGTGTATATCTGTCACTTTTAATGAAGATGAACTCTGTCTCTTTTTAGAGATCATGCTGGCTGCTTTAATACGCAAATCTGGGTTGCCATTGTTTTTCTATTTTTAATTTGTGAAAAAGACTTCTTTTTCATTAATGAAAACCAATCTCAGATACAAGACTCCTATATATAGGAGATGAAGCTCACACTTACAGAAGCAAAAAAGAAAAAAAAAAGGAAACTGAATACAAACTACTCTAACGGAATTGTCCCATCAGAAAATTAATACATGTTGAGTCACCATGCTGACATAGTAACAAGAGCCGCATCATAATATCTAATATCCTTAACATCTTCCCCTTAAGACATGCGACATCATAACATCTAACATCCCTAACATCTTCCCCTTAATCATAGGGGCTGAGGCTTCTCTTTAATTTCTACAGCTTTCTGTAACTCACCCTAAGAATCAAGACAGTAGTCTTGAACACACAGTCTATCTCTCATGATTTTGAAATTGGAACTGGAAATAGCCTTAGTCAGGATATCAGCATTTTGATAGCATGATGGAATATGTTTTATCTCAATTTGCTTCTTCACAACCCTTTCTCTTACAAAGTAAATGTCTAGCTCAAAGTGCTTAGTCCTTGAGTGCAGGACTGGATTAGCAACTAAGAGGACAACACTTTGATTATCACAAAATACTACTGGAACCTTGGTGAGATGCACCTTCAATTCAAAAAGCAAGGACTGAATCCATGCAATTTTGGCCACTACAGCAACTAAACTCCTATACTCAACCTCAGTGCTGGATCTTGATACTGTGGTATGCTTCTTAGAGGACTAAGAAATCAAGTTGCCCCCAAGATAAACACAATACCTTGCTATGAATTTTTTGTCCACTAGGTCAAAGGACCAGTCTACATCACTGAATGCTGCCAAGTTTAAATTTGTTGTCTTTTTTAAAAGTAAACCATGAGTGGAAATGCCCCCAAGATATCTAAGTATTCTCTTTATAGCCTTGCAATGTGTCTTCAGCGGCTAACTCATGAATTGACACACTTTCCCAACAAAATATGCAATTTCTAGCTTGGTAATTGCTATGTACTACAAGGCTCCTATGCTATATAAACCTATATAGTTGTGGATCTAATATAAGCTCACTGTCATTGGTGTTCAACTTCAATCCTCCAACCATTGGTGTAGAGATAGGTCTAGCGTGTTGCATTTTAGCTTTAGTAAGTAAGTCATTTATGTATTTTGTTTACGGTAAATGTATACCCTGATCAGTCCTTGTGACTTGTATTCCTAGGAAGTAATCCACCAGTCCTAGGTTTCTTATAGCAAACTTTTGATGCAAATTAACAATGAGGTCTTTAACTTTCAATTCATCACTTTTTACCACTAGTATGTGATCAACATACACTAGAATGTATGTTGTACTCTGATCATCTACCTTAATGAACAGTGATGAATGACTCTTGGCTGAGTTAAAACCAAATGACACTAAGGCTTAAGCTAACCTTTCAAACTAGGCCCTTGGGGCCTGTTTCAAACCATATAATGCCCTTTACAGCTTACAAACCAAATTATATTCCCCCTTTGAGACTTCAAATCCCAGTGGTTGAGTTATGTATACTTCCTCTTGTATGAGACCATTAAGGAATGCATTATTCACATCTAATTTATGTACATTCCACCCCATGGTGACTGCAAGGGTGAGTACTACTATAATGGATATTGGTTTCACTACTGGAATGAATGTCTCATTGAAATCAAAGCCTTGTTATTGGTGAAAGCCTTTGGCAACAAGCCTGGCTTTGTATCTTTGAATGGTGCCATCTAGATTCTCTTTAATTTTAAACACCCACTTGCATCCTATAGCTTTTCTTTTGTGTGATAGGGGAACCAAGGTCCAAGTTTGGTTGTTAATGAGTGCCTTATATTCTTCCTTCATTGCAGTTTGCCAATAAGGATGAAGAAGAGCTGCATTTACTAAAGTAGGTTATGTTTCTGTGAGAAACAATTTGGGTTTAAAAGTGCATGCTTTAGCCCTTATAACCATGATGTGATTTCCAAGAAAATGTTATGAGGTTATACTCTGAGTTTCTATACTTCTAGTGACACAGTCAGAGGGCAGAACAAATTCTAGGAATGCATTAACAGTGAATTCAGGTACATTATGTGTCACTAGTTCGATATCTATCATAGAGTGTATTTCTTTAGATGCAACAGTACTGGCTAGTGAAATATGGTTGGCAGAGGATGGTTCAGTAACAGGTGGTATAGGTAAAACACGATTTACAGTAAATGGTTCAGTAAGAGGTGGTGTAGGTGAAATATGGTTTGCAGCAAATGGTTCAGTAAGATGTAGTGTAATGGTAATGGCTGGTGAAATATGATTGATAGCAGATGGTTCAATGACAGATAGTGTGATGGTGGTTTGAGTTTGAATAGGTGGTTCAACCATGATATTTGTGGATGGTTTAGTGTATAGAGCATTAGGTTTGATTAAATATGAGATCCAGGGAATTAAAGCAGGTGGACTAGGAGAAAATGAAATGTTTTGTGAGGTGGTTTTATGTTGCTGTTGAAAAAGGAATGATGACTCATCAAAATCTACATTTCTAAACCAGTAGACTTTCCCTGAGGTAGCCAGTCATCTATAACCTTTATAGTTATCACTATAGCCCATGGAACTGCAAGGAATAATCCTAAAATCAACTTTATGCTAATTAAATGCCTTGGTATTTGGGTAACAAGCACATCCAAAGATTTTGAGGGATGCATAATCTGATTTGCTTTGGAACATAACCTCTAATGGAGAGAGTTGATTTAAGACAAGTGTAGGTAATCTGTTAATCAAATCAACAGTGGTTTTGAAAGCCAAGTCCCAGTATTTTAAAGGGATATGTGATTTAGCTAAAAGTGCTAAGCCATGTTCAACTATAGTTCAATGCTTTTTTTTTCTGCAGTCCCATTTTACTGATGGGAGTATAGACAAGATATATGGTGAATGATACCATTTGCAGCAAGGAAATAGGTGAATCTTTAAACTCACCACCCTAATCAGATTGGATGGCCTTTATTCTGTGCCCCAATTGATTTTCAACGAAGTTTTTGAATTGAACTAAGGTTTGCAATGCCTTATATTTAGATCTCAACATATAAATCCATGAATATATGGAAAAGGCATCTATGAATGTAATATAATATGAAAACCCCTATGAAGAAGTTAGAGAAGCTGGACCCTAGTGGTCTATATGTATAAGCTGCATAAGGTAAGTTACTGATTTTCCCAAAACAGCAAGCATCACAAAATAGAGAAGCATTTTTATTAATTGGTAAAAGATTACACTATTTGAGCACTTGGTTCCCAACACTGAGAGACAGATGCCCTAGTCTACAATGTCATTTATGAGACTATAAAGACTTGCTACAATTGGAAACTAAATGGGAAATATTACAAGAATTGCAATATTGAGATATTGATGCTGAAAAACTTGAACTACTGGAAGACTTGGACTATAAAGATGACCTGAGAGGCTCTAGAATATGAGATACTGATGCAAGGTTGCTTTGTGTAGAGTGTAAGGAATTAGAATTGAGCTTGTCAAAGACATAGAGACCTCCCTTAATGGTGCCCCTAAGAAGAACATCCATGGTTGCCTGATTTTTAACAAGACATAAATTAGGATGGAACTCGAAAAACACATTATTATCCCTAGCAAACTAAGACACACTCAATAGGTTTCTTGTAATATTAGGCACATGTAATAAGTTGTTCAAAGACAAAGTTTGTGATGTGTAAGGTCATACGAAAATTGAGTGACCAATGTGAGATATAGGTAGGCCATTACCATTTCCAACTAGGACCTTTTCTTGTCCTTGATACTGTTCTCTCACCATAAGGTTGTTGGGGTCAAGTGTGATCTGGTCGGTAGCTCAAGTCAATGAACCAGGATTGGTCAAAATGATCATTGGTTGGACAAAAATATGATGAAAGGTCAATTGAGGCAAGCAGAGGGATTAGGTGCCAGTTGTAGATTTTGGTTATGGCCAATAATGAAATCTCTTGTGACAGGCTAAGTTTAATGTATGTATCCTCCTCCTGGATTTTGATATGTATCATGACCCTGATAGTTGTCACTATTAGACTGATTGTATCCTTGATAATGACTCGAGCAAATTGGTTGTATCTTCTAGATTATTGAGGCGGAGCACCAGAATTAGAATTAGGATTATTAAATCCTGAATTAGATCCATATGAAATTGTTGTTGTTGAATCAGAGGAGAACCTTGAAATGATCAAATTTGTGATAGCAGTGTGCTACCCACATGACTAAGTTTGCCACAAAGTTGACATTGAGGTCTAGGTACTGAATTTTGTTATGACTGAGTGGATTATGCAATGCTTATAGAGGCTATGTCCAGATTCTTAGAAGGTCTCTTGATCCTATGTTCTTGAGCTAGTAGTAACATCTCTACTTGTTCAATTGAGTAATCATCAATTCGTGAACAAATCATAGTAATGAATGAATCAAATTCCCCTGGCAGGCCATCCAAAATAGCATCAATATGATCTGGAATTGATACTGTGTGACCAACTGATATCAATGCATCAATGCATCTTTCGATTTGGAGTAAATAATCAATCACACTCAAACCATCTTTTATGATATTATGTAATTGCATTTTCAACATCTTCACTCTAGCTTTTTGTTTGAGATCTAAAATGAGCTTCTACTTGATCCTAAGCCTGATGGAAAAATCCACATCCAACCATACTCACTAGCACTGGCTTTGGCATTAACGAAAGAAGCATGACTTTAGGAGTTGATCTTGCTACTCCCACTCCAGATAGACTTGTGACATGCGACTAGTTTCTTCGTCAGTCGGTGACTGGAATTTTGGTGGAATATTGATAGGACCTTCGATGAATCGTCTTAATTTGTTGTCTCTAACTATGGTGGTAACTTGCTATCTCCATATAAGGTAATTGGTTTCCTCCAACTTGATCAAAACCAGGTGATTAAAACTGACGAGAGAGCCTTTCACCATCGCCAGTGATGAAGACTTAGTTACAGTGGAGGAGTGATCTCTTATAGGAATCTCCATTTGAACAAACCTAGCGCTTCTGTTACCATGAAAGCTTTCTTAGAGAGAAGTTTTAATCAAAGTGAAAAAGACTGATTCATTAATGAAAACCAATATCAGATACAAAACTCCTATAAATAGGAGATGAAGCTCACACTTACAAAAGCAGAAAAGCAAACAAAGGAAACTAAATACAAACTACTCTAATAGAATTGCCACATCAGAAAACTAACACATGCTGAGTTACCATGTTGACACAATAATGCACAAGTGCCGCATCATAATATCAAATATCCCTAACATGTTCTCCTTAAAACATGCCATATCATAACATCTAACATCCCTAGCACTAGCTAGGAATAGTTCAATGAGTAACGAAGTTTATTGTGTAAGTTGAATCAATGTTATGATGACATATATATTTCTTTACATTCTAATAAGTTTAGAGTGGTTTACTACTTTATCATTTTTTACAATCATCTCTTGGATAACACTAGACATGGTGTTTAGTATATTATTATTTAAAAGACATAATGTCATATAAAATATCAAAATATGGTAGGATAATATTATTTTTTGTGGCATTTCATATCACTCAATTGAGAGTTTTAGGTCATGTCACTTTTAATTTTATAAAATGTCAACTGCATCTTTTTTTTATTTGACAATCATATCAAATTAAATATGAGAATCTGAATAGACATTTGATACATTAACATCTTGATCCTAATATTTTAGATAAAAGTAATATCGACATACTTATATTTAGTGCACTATTGTTTAAAATAACATAATGTCATGCAATTTACTCAACTTTTAAAGTTCAAGATTATGAATTTAAAATTCAATCAAAGTTTTCAAATATTAAAAAAAATCTTGTTAAGCTGTGTTATATTTATACTCACAAGAATACTTACAATGAGACACGTATTATACTTAATGTTTTAAAAATTAAAATGATCATTTAATTAGTAGAGGCAACAATTTATAATTCATTGATCAATTATGGTTAAACTGCAGTTGGACAAGTATTAAAAATTTTATATGTATTTCTTAAATTTTTTATATTATATAAAATTATATATTAATAATATAATATATAAAAATTAAATAAATTAATGATTTAATATGAAAATAATAAAAAATATATATAAGGTATCATTAAATCACTTAAATATACATAAAATAAGTTTAGAATGATATAAAATACATGTATTATATTCATTTATATTAAAATGGTGAAAATGATATTATTTTAAACTCAAACAGTTTTAAAAATAGTGTGAAAATGACGTTGTTTAGAAAAATTAAAGACTAATTTCATCTAATTATCTCTAAAATTATTATATTTTATAATGATATCTCATAAGATTTTTTTCTCATATTTCAAATAAATTCATAGTAGTGTTTTAAAATGTCGCCAAAAGTTAAAATAAAATCTCATACCACATCATTGTAAAATAAACATCTCCAAAAACAAAACTTAAATTTATACATATACATATACATATATATATATGGGCTTTAATTTATAGGATATACCAATATACCAAATTTTTATTCTTATACTCTATTAATAACGACTCCTATTAAAATATTAAAATTTTATTTCTATATTACTCTTCCACTTTATCAATATTTGTTTCCTTAATTATTTTTTTATTTTTAAAGGTTAATGATATATAACTATTTATTAAAAAAATAACTACATCTTCTACTTAATTATAAGGAGTAAGAGAAAACAAAGTTAAAAATAAAAAAAATTAATAGTTATTTTAAAATGTAAAATGTATCATGCATGTCAAGATACTAGTAACTATTCTATACTAATACACACATTTAATTTCTATCATATCCCGTACCTATGTACTATAACATTATTTTGGAAAAACAATATTAATTGCATAACTATTTTTTTAATTCTTGCAATTAATATGTAATTATATATATCATCATTTAAAATAATTTATATATAATCTTATAATTAATTTTGAGAATTTTAAGAGTAATCTCATAATTACTTACACAATTTTTAAGAGTTGTTGATTTAGAGAAGACACATTCTATTTTCAAAATAAAAATTCTTACAAATTCTCGTAGTTTTTTTTTTCAATTACATATATATTACTCACTCATTTTATTTTTCTTATATCATTCTATTATTAATTAGTAAGTAATTAAAAAAAATTGTGAGAGATTGTGAAAGAGATTTTGGGAGAGGAGAATTTTTTTTAGAGAAATATTGGAGTATGTATGTTTCACCCATTATTGGAGGGAATAATACTCTATAGAAACATGTGCATATATAGCCAAACGGTACCTAATTTTTTTCAAAAAATAACAAAAAAAACTTGATATAAAAGCCTTCCCCATAATTGTACTTTTTAAAGAAATAATATTAGGTATATTTGTCTCCACTCTTATTTTGTTTTTGTTTTTCTTATAAGGACAAGTCTACCATCCTAATGTGTCGGTCAAGGTAGAAAATTAGAAAAATGATTTATAGGTATCTAATGGGTATTAATTTCTTATATGATATTATGTGGGTACTAAATTAGTGCTCGTTATTATTTATTTTTGTAAAAAATAATTATTTAGTTATAGAAAGTGATTAATTAATTATAAAAATTAATTATTATGTTATAGTGTCCCATTAGTTACCTATAAATAAATTTTTCTAGAAAATTAAAAAAATATATTATTGGTCCCTAAATTATAATAAAATTATATTTTAACTAAAAATATAAATAATAAAATATTATTATGAATATTCAGTAAGTGTTACTTTCGGTTCCATTTAATATTTCTTTTTCAGTAATATGATAATGAATTGTTATGATGGGTTGAATATCGTGTTCTTCATTTTTGAACAATTGTCAACTTTCAAGCTATATCAGTCAACTGTTGTTGGAGTACTTTTGGTGAAAAAAATTCTTTTTTTTTTAATTTGGAAACATATTTTGCATCACTAATATATATAAAAAAAACTTTAAAATGAGAGAAAATAAGAGTAAAAATTGTCTATGCGCTTTAATATTTACTCCACAATCACGAGCAAATAGAATCACTCTTAAGGGAAGTGTTTTCAATGGAATTATTTTTAGTATTATTATAGTACAATAATTATACAGTTATTTAAGTTAAAATTTATACTTTATTTTTAAATTTTAAATTTTAAAAAATTATTTATGTATCAAAATATTTATAATAATAATATTTAATATTTTAATAGTATTAGAAATATTCTCATTTTCAATAATAAATTAAGCAAATTTGAGTTGACAGCTTTGGATGTGATAATGGTAAGAAATTTTATCAAATTTTTATTTATTTTTAGTTACTCGATCTTATGGAAATGAAATCTTTTATAAAAAAACAAAAAAAAAAAATACTGTATGAAACATGGGAATGATAATGTATCACAGTAAGATCCTTTCTATTATTTTGTGGTATGATTATTAACGTGTTCATCGTGACTGGCTGCCCCCAGCTCCCCGGCGCCTTTAAGGACTTCGAGCCCTTTAATGTGACGACGGGATTGCTTACGTACGTGTTCTTGGAAGATATTTGATTTTCCTACTTCTTTTGAATCCTATTGTTATTCTTCTCCACGAGACCCCAATCATTAGCTTTTTAACAATTTAAATTTAAAATTAACCATTTATATATAAATTTTTCTTAATGTACTTAATTGGAGAGGCACCGTCATCACATTTCACTTTCTTAGCTTTGTTGTTATTATAATATATATATATTTTTTAATTTTTTAATGTAAAAATATGTATAAGATATTATTTTAACATAATATGTATATATATGTATATATACATATTAATTAATATATATATATATATATATATATATATATATATATATATATTTAGGATATAAATTAATTGATCAAATTAACTAATATTTTTTTATTTTATCTTTTCAATTTTTTATTTTTTAAGACATTGTGTGGAGTTAAAATTATAAATTTTTGAATAATTATTTTTTATTTCAAAGGTGAATTGAGATACTTATTACAGTGCATGTCAGGCAGTAGACGTTTTTCTAAAATTATGAAAGTTAGTAATCACCGTAGGGATAAAAAAATGTCATATTTTTTTAAAATATACAATAAATACATATGTATATTTACTATTTAGGTTATTTTGTTCAAAAGACATAATAAATACAACAAAATTTAAATCATTTAAGTTTTAGAGGACTAAGTTTTAACGTTTAGCATTTAGTGTTTAAGAGTTATAATTTAGGGTTTAGGAAGTCAGGACTTAAAAGTTAGATTTAGAGTCTTAGGATCTAAGAACGACTAGGAGTGCATGCATAGGATGTCTAGGGATTTGAAATTTAGAAGATATTTGTTTATAATTTTGTCATTTGGGTAATAAAATAGATCAATAATAATGATATACTGACAAAAAAGTTTCTTCAAGAGCAATTCTTTCTCAAAAAAATTATAAATTTTTTTAATTAATTATTACTACTTATTTAATATTTTTACATTATTATACTACATATTAATTGATTAAAAATATTTATAAATTTTTTAAGATGTATTTTTATGAAATGAGATTTATTTTAAATATTATGTAATGAAGCATTATTGAAGAACATTGGTAGTCGGTGCTTTAGTCTCACAACTGTCACCCATAAAATAAAACTCAAAAGGTTACCATCAACCAATCAATTCTCCA
>JASKGM010006644.1:0-10834 GCA_034509205.1 Ceratonia siliqua
CAGGCTCCTCCAGTTAATACACTGCGAATGGTTGGCAATAAAAAGAAGAATTTTATAGCACAAATATAGTGCTTCTTAAGCTGCTTGATGAAGCTACTCTATGTAATATTAAATAAAAGCATGGAGGACTTGTGAGTTCCTCGTATTGCACTGGTACTGCTATTTTACTGTAATATCGTTTCCTAATCAATAAAATATCGTTTCCTAATCAATAAAACGAAGTTTATCGTGATGGATTATTATTATTATTAGTGTTTCTGCTTCCTTAAACAAATTAATTATTTCATATTAAAATTGACTAAAGTACACCTTTTCTAACTTAATTTTAATATGAATTATAATTTTGTTTTAAATGTTTTATTTTAATCATTAGAGGACTAAATTAAAATTTTAATATTTTTTAGGACCAAAACTACAATTTACACATATTAATTATTTTATAAGATAGTCTTAATTTTAAATACACAGAAATTTTATGGTTACCAATTATGTACCAGTAACTTACCTAATTAGCAGGAATATTTACTATCGGTCTATTGGAAGAGGATGTCAAAATGTATCTAATAGTTGATAACAACGCGGGTACTAATACATTATAAATAAGAAAGAGATGCTCTCAAATACAATATTGACAAATTTGAGAAACTCAACTTTGGGTTTGTCATGTATGAAAATGAAAAAGATAAATTACCTTAATTTTTCTTGTAGTTTGATAATATAACCTTCAGTATTCTTATAATTTTTGAAATAAAAATTAATTCACTTGAGTGGCCCCATAAGTACTGCACTTGCTCCTATGGATATAGGGTGTGGCTTAAACCTAAGCATTATTAAAACATGATTTCTTTATTAAATAAACCAAATGGTTATCCCTTATGAAAATGATAAAATTATAGAACTGAAAGAGAGGGGAGTGGGAATAGAAGATTAAACCTAAGCATAAATGTCAGATGTTTTAAAGTTCCTATATCTTATAAGATCGTAATCGGTTAGTTACCTACGAATAAAAGTAGTGATACTTAATCATCTGCTTTTACCTCAATTAAGCACAAAAATCAAATTTTAAAAAAATAACGCAACAATAAAGTATAAAGGGTGGGTCACCGGGTGGTGAGAAATGCTACATCTTCAAGTTATCATGATAGCCAAATGAGTCCACCTACCGGAGAACAATTATGACCCAAAACCATTAAATCACTCTACTGCGACTTTGGCCTTTTCTTCAGATGGTCACCGCCCGACTTTGCCTTCTCGTCCACTGATATTGATATGGTCAATTTACATGCATAAAACTTAGCATAACAAAAATATGACTATTAGTTGAGATTTAGAATCATAAATATGACTATTAGTTGAGATTTAGATGTTGGAGGTAAACCGTGGAGTGGATTATACTACCATAAGGGCTTAGCATGCATAAAACTTAGCATAACAAAAATATGACTATTAGTTGAGATTTAGAATCATAAATATGACTATTAGTTGAGATTTAGATGTTGGAGGTAACTGTGGAGTGGATTATACTACCATAAGGACTTGCAACGTGGCTAAAGCCCTTTAGAGTCCAATTGTGTCGCATTTTAACACAAGGGTTTCTATACCTCAGACAAATGCACAAATTGTTTATTTGTCACCAAAGTTGTGGTCGGCTCAAATTGTTATAAAAATGGACTAAACTTATCATTTAAGTATGCGGTTAATGGTTTGATTCTTTAGGATGCCCGCTTTGATGCATGACAAATAGACAATTGGTGCATTTGTCTGAAGTGTAAGGACCCTTGTGTTAAAATGCAGTGCAACTAGGCCCCAAAGGGCTTTGGCCAAGCCGTAGGTTCATATGGTGGTCCCACTCTACAGTTGCCTCCAACAAAAACGATGTGGTATTAGATCCTACTTGTATGGATTTATGATCCTAATTATGCTAATCATAATTATATGTTTATATTTGAATTATTAAGACTCATCTTTTCTTGTCTTGATTTTTTTATTGAATATTATTATGAGTTATGTTTTTATTATGCATATTTTGGAACTTGGGTAATCCAAAATGTTTTGGAATATTCAATGCAGAAACAAAACATTCAGGTATTTCAAATTCAAGAAGATTGGCGTTTTTGTGGGTTGCTTTTTGTAACAAATTTGGGAAATTACTGGATGCCTTTTGATCCAATTGATATGTGTTTTTGTTTTGATTATGCTCCTGTGGTAGATTTGTAGCTACGATTGCACAAATTTGGAAGTATTTTATAACCCTAACTATCTTATTTCAGTTGCAGTTTTTTCAATAGATTTAACATGAATTTGTAGTTTAAATTCATTTTCTTATAGGGGTTAGTTTTTTATTTGCTTCAACACTCATTTTTTTGGCTATAATTGCTTTGAAAAACACTTCAAAAGATGCTGCTAAGAGCTTGGTTTTGAGCTTCCATGGAGTCGGTCAATGTTTTCCCTTCTCCTATTGCCAATAGGGTTGTAAGATTTAATGAGACTACAATTTCCTTGTTCCATAAGGAGTCATAATATTTGTTGACCAGCTAGATTGAGACCCAAGTTACACTTTGCTCTTAATTGAATTAGGAAAAGTAGTCAACATAATAATTGTAACTCTATCTCTTATCTTTCCAAAACATCAAGAATCGTATCAACCGCATTTGTATAGCGAATTTTTTGCCCAAATTACCAAAAGTTGTTAAGGAAATAGTTTCCTTATATAGTCTTAACGTCCCACTTGATTTTGACATCAATAACGTCCAAATTTGAATTTATCTGTGAAATATGAAATTGTGGAAGTTTGAATTATCTTTCCATAGGCACAAGGATAACATTATTTAGACTTCTAGAGAAAACTTTATGCCCTAATTACAGAGACTAGTCTGGATAGCAAAATTTTTTCAAAAATATCAATTTGAAAGATTTCCTATTGAACATATGACTCTTTCCTTTGTGTGAGCTCTTCCCCATGTGTGTGTGGTGGCTCATGTGGCTCACATGCTGCTTTGTTTTTTCCCAAATTTTAGTATATTGTTCCTCCTTTTGTGATTGTCATCGTGGTATAAGTTTTCCTATTTTTTTCGCTGCTGCAAATATTTTTGTTAAAAAGGCCATAAATGAGATTATGATTTTGTTGCAATTATGTTAGTTAATATAGACCAATAGAACTACTTGGTGTGTAGTACTTCATTCTAAGAGTTTTTTTATGAGCATGCAAATTTGTGTGCTGGTTGTTTGGGCATTTAAGGTCCAAACATGAGTTATATAAATTTGTATGAATATATTATCACCAAAGTAGTTTTATTCATATTAAATTTGTAGGATTTAATTTTGGGGATAGTTCTTGGTTATTGCATACAATCATATGCCCAAAGAGGATTATTGTGTGTTTTAATTTAGGAATAGCATAGAAGCATTTTTGGATTGGGAAATAAATTAATTTTAAAAATCTATCTGCCCAAAAGGGACGATTTTTAGAATTAATTTATTTCTGTTTATGCTTTTGGGAATACCTTACATTTTCTACATACTCTGCCCAAAGGGGAGATGTGGTGATGTGTTTTGGGATTCCAATTTATGGCTTATGATGTTAAAAGCGTATGTAATTTGCCCTATAACTGACATATTGTATTTCTTTATGGTAGTCTCTTTTGGTTTGAACAATAATACTGTTATTGTTGAGGAATTATTGGGAAGTAAGTTAAATTTAAAAATTTATCTGCCCAAAGGGGATGATTTTTAGAATTAATTTATTTCTGGCTTGAACAATAATACTGCTATTGTTGAGGAATTATTAGGAAGTAAGTTAATTTTGAAAACTTATCTACCCGATAGGGATGGTTCTCAGAATTAATTTGTTTCTTGTTTGAGAAATAATATTATTATTGTTAAGGAGTTAAATGGCTCAAATCAGGCCTCCCGCCAGTGGTACCTTAAATTTGATGAACTTGTAACTTCTTTGGGCTTCATTAAGAACAAAATTGATTAATGCATAGATCTAAAAGTCAATGGGAGCAAATTTATTTTTCTAGTTCTCAATGTTGATGATATTTTGCTTGATGCCAATGATTTGGCTCTATTGTTTGATACCAAACAAATGTTGTCTAGAAACTTTGATATGAAAGATCTTGGTGAAACGTCTTTTGTATTGGGGATTCAAATCAATAGAGATAGAACTTGAAATCTGTTAGGATTGTCACAGAGATCTTATGTTGATAGAGTTCTAGAAATATTCAGTATGAAACACTGTAAGCTTAGCGATGCCCCAGTTGCCAAGGGTGACAAGTTTAATAACAGTCAATGCCCTCAGAATGAGATTGAGAAAGAATCAATGAAGAATATTCCTTATGCGAGTGCTGTAGGGAGTTTAATATATGCACAGGTTTGCATTACGCCCGATTTGGTTTTTCTTACTAATGTTCTTAGGTGATATTGATCTAATCCTAGAAGTGACCATTGGGTTGTTGATAAGAAAGTGATGAGATACCTATAGAAGATGAAAGACTACATGCTTGTCTACAAGAAGGTTGATAACCTGGAAGTGTTTGGTTACACATATTAAGATTTTGCTGGATGTTTTGATGATTTAAAATCGACTTCAAGTTATATTTTCATGTTAGCAGGTCGTGCCATATAATGGAAAATTGTTACACAAACCATTTTTCCTATAGGAGAGTTGGCTACTAGAGTTGAATCAAAGTACTCCTTAAGGAGAGGTGGGTTTAAGCTCTGGAGACACCCACTATTGTGAAAAAATAAACAATAAGTGGTGTGTTACACTGGGTTGTGATAGCCGGGCTTGCTTACGTAATGGAGATACCCTCGGGGCCTGCTTGCGTAACAAGACTTCTAACGGATCTAAACATATAGAGTTAAAGTACTTGAATATTAGATATCATGTGAAGAACATGGTCATTATTGTTGAGCATATTAGTATAGATTTAATGTTGGCTGGTTCATTAACCAAAGGCCTTAGACCCATAGTGTTTAAGACACATGTAAAAAAGATGGGTGTTTTGAGTTATTTTGATGCACTTGATTAGTGGGAGTTTTGTCTTATTTCATCATGCTAGCATTGTAGACCCTATTATCACATGGTTGAATATATACTTTTATGCATTAATCTACATTTATTTACATACCCATGTTTTATTATGCATATTTGCCTTGACAATTAATACACTTGTCGTTGAATATAAAATATTGTTGGTAGTGTATCTTTGTGATGGTTGCAAGACCATGGTGTAGCCAAGACTCAGTGTCAGTCTTAGCAAATTTGGTTAATTATGTCTCATTATTGACACCATTCTGGGATTTTGAGACAATATACTAGTATATGTTATTGCTAGTAATATATTTATCTATTTGGCTTATGTGGAGCATGTTGAATGAGAGAAATCGTGGTAGACCAATATTGAATATAGTTGTAATGAATGCCTATGTAATGTTTTGGACAATATCTTCCTTAAGGAAATTCATTTGCTTCAAATTTAGTTTGATTGAGAATAAACCTTTCTTATTTAATAAATGTGAAGTTTAAGTTTAGTAATGATTTTTGGAAAGAAGTAATGAACAAATAATAGCTTACTTAAATAAAGAAGTTTTTTTTATATTGAGTAAAATTTGGATATTTCTTAGATTCTCTGTAATTATGTGGCCTCTTTAGTTATCTCCACGACTGCATTTTGTTGTCAACCAAGTGAGAGTATCTCACTCATTCTACAGTAGAAATATTGTTGTTTTTTTTTTTATAATTATTTGGCTGGGGTTCCAGAGCATTCGGTAAAAATATCCCAGGAAAATCCTTGTTTGTACTTTTAGTAATTCATTCACGTTTGCAAGCTCCAAAATTTTCTATTGGTTTGCTTGGGGGAGGCTTCTCTCTCTATTTAGATTCCTGACTTCTTTCTCTCTTCAACCTCTATTTCATTTTTGGTATGTGCGTTCCTCGTCTCCAACTCGGTACTCCATTTTATTCCTTCGTGTTGCTTCATCTAGTTGTTCGTGCATTTGCAGAAAAACAAAATCTGTTGGCTAATAACATTGCTATTGCAGAAGGCTCCTAGTAGATGAGGTTGTGGTGTGGGGTTTTGTTTTCGTTCCTCTAAATCTTGGTTTCATGCTTCCCCCAAAGTTCAAAGATAAGTAGCCCTTGATTCTGGTTTGGGGTGCTTGAAACTTTCAGTTGAAGAGGTATTTTATAGGAGCATTCAAGAGTAGCAAGAAGAAACTCTTCTTAGAGTATTTTGAACCCAAGGTGATTGAAATTAGTTCAAATGGGGCTCCAAAGGTAAAGGATGATTTTGATTCAAAGCTAACTAGGTGAGTGGGACTTCTCTATCCTTGGTTGCAAGTTGTGTGATTGTTTTCTCATGACTTGAGATTTTATCTTATTGAACTTAAGTTACTCCAGTTATATGCATGCTTAGTTAACAACCTATGTTCTATTTACTATGAAAACACTAGTCCGAAGCTTGGTGCATAATGGTTAAAGGGTTATTGGAAGACTCCTTAATTTAAATTAAGAAAATAGTTATGTAAGCATTTTTATGTCTTGAAATTTTGTAAGCAAAAGAGCATACCAAACCTATGTTGAGATGCTAAATAAATTGTCTTAAGTAACAAAAATAAATGTGCACCTATATGAAATTATATACATAATATGTTACATCTTTTTTTTCAATAAACGTACTTTCCAATTTTTATATGTATAATTGTAATCTTAGATCGTTGTAAATGAAGTAACTATTATATGATTTATCTTATGGTAATTAGTGTCTATAGTATGACAAATCATATGTAAATCTTCACTTATAATATCCATGATAAAGAAATGTTAGGATGTTTGGTACGTGATTATTTTTACACTAATATGGATGGGTAAGTAATTGGGTGTAATGGTATGGTATTACATGTATAAAAGTGTCAAGAGTAAAAGATATTAAATCTCTTGTAATTATGAAACAAAACTTATTCATGATTAGAATTTATCTATTTAAGGTACGACTAAAAAAAAAAGGATAAGATTTAAACCAATGTGTAATCAAGTCTTGAAATTGTATTCGTAAGGTACTATAAATTTAAGGAATCCTTACATGAAAGATGAAATAGGAAATACTTATAAATGTCTATGTGATATTGTGTAATTTCAAGGTTTTAAAGAGGAAGTGCCATTACTTGTATGGGCATATAAATTTTGCATGAAAATCCACATTCATGCATATAAGTTTTTTTTTTTTTTTTATATATAGTTGTAAACACTGGATTTTGTCCAGGCATAAAAATAAATTAACAAAATAACAAAATAACAAAATAAAAAAATAAAATAAAAAATTGTGATAAAAGAAAAAAGAAAGAATGACAGATAAGAAAAAATAAATAATTAAAAATAACTAATTAAAAACAACACAAAATTAAAGAAAAACAAAATTAAAAAACAAAACAAAACAAAATAGAGCCCAAAACCTTCAGCCCACTCTGCCAAAAACCCCACAGGCCTAATCCACCTGCACTATAGCCCAACCCAGATGCCTAGTCCGACCCATGTCCTCAGATCCGACCTAGCACCCAACTCTAATCGGTACCCCAGCATAGGATCCCTTGCTTTCACTAATCCCACGACAACTCTCTGACTCTTTGCACCTGGACGTTTTCTTCCTTTTTCATCTCTGCATCACGCCGCGATAGGCGCCCTTCGCGCCTTTGCCATGCCCGGGATTGGTGACCCCCATGCATGGCAATTTACTCCTCCAGAGGATACTTCATGGCTGAGATCCCCTTTTTGGGGGATTCGGTCTCTTTTGCGTCTATAAGATCAACTGATAGAAGAAATAGAAGGGGGGAAGAGAGGAGATAGCCTCAAGAATTTGGGGGAATTTCTGGGTTTTGAAGGAGGAAAGTTCTTAGGAAATTGGGGGGAAGAGAGGAGGTAGCCTCGAGAATTTGGGGGAATTTCTAGGTTTTGAAGAAGGAGATTTCTCGAGAAATTGGGGGGAAGAACAGAGGAGATAGCCTCGAAAAAGCCAGGGGGAATTTCTGGGTTTTCGAAGGGTGAGAGCCACGGATCTTTCCAACGAGCTTTGGGGGGGAGATTTACAGGAAAGGCAATTTGGAGCTTCATGATTTTTAAAGGACTGAAACTGAGAACCATTAAACGGTAAGGCTACATCGTTATAATGGTCTGTGTTGGGATCTTGAGCTTGCTTCTAGGTAATCTGCCATCTCCATTATCTAGTATTCAAAGTGCGACTTTGAAATTGTGCAACCCTTGGAATTTAGGAATTAAATTAATATCAGTTATGCCTATTTCTTGTTGTCTCTTGCTGAGGGGTTACGTAATTTGTGGTTAGACAGGGGTTAATTCATGCTGGTATAAACCTCATTTCCATTTTGTTTGCTTATGCACCTTGTTCTCTGTTTGATGGGCCAAAGTTGATGCTTCATGGACTTGAATTAGTAGTTATTTCATTTTGGAATGGCTTATCCTCTGAAATACTAGTTGAGTGGATTTCATTGATCTATTCATAGATTGTAGAATTAAAACTGACTCTGGGTTATGGATATTATTATGCTATATCAGGATGAGAACCATTTGATGGCTCTGGGGGTCCAGAGTATAAGAATATTGTGATTGCTTAGCTTACTGACTTGTTGATAGAAAATTGAATCAGGATGACATCAAATTGGCAACCCCTACTTGTTTAAAATTAACTCTAGCATGATTAGTCTATCACCATGATGGTTTTGCTTTGATATCAATTTTGTCAGCATCCCCTGACTTGTGTGAAATTAGTTTTCTTAAAGGATGTCAATTTTACTATTTTTGTCAGCTTTGCTTTGAAGGTAGTCTTGGCACGTTAGGCTGTTTTTGATATGCTTGAATTAACCAGCTTACCCTGTTTTGCATGGATTCGGTGGTACGTTTGAATGGTATCAATGTTGGAGTATGTTGATTTATCATGTTAATTTGGACATTAATTTTGGATTGTCATCATGCTATTAATTCTAGGATGGTATATTAGTTTGGCTTTTAAGAGCAGGTTGGTTACACATGTCGGTTTTGGCTTTTGAATTCAGTCTTAGTATGTGAAGTTTGAAATAGGGGTTCCAATGACCCCACAAAGTTTATTTATTTTTATCTTATTTACTTTTATTCTTATCTTTATTTCTTTTTTGGAAATTTAATTTACACTTGTCCAAGCGACAAAGGCTCCAAGGGCCATATTTAACATTAGCAAAATAGGCCCAAGTTAATAAGGTTTAGTGGGTTCAAGGCCCAAAAGCATTTTGCAAGGAAAAAAAGATGTTGTGATCAAAGAGGGTTCAAGGCCCATTGGCTTCAAAGGCCCAATTAAACGTTTTAAGGTGAATTTCAAAATTGACCCCAACATTTTGGAAATCCAAATTTTGATCTTAATACTTTTAAAATTTGAGTTTTGACCACAATACTTTTCAAAATTTGAGATCTGACTCTAATATTATTCAAAATTTGAATTCAGACCTTAATACTTTCAAAAAATACTATTTTGACCCCCAAACATTACAAATTGCAATTTCGCTGTTCAAAGGATTATAAAAGGTTATTGAAAACCAACACTAAGATTCCTTGATCTTCTCAAACATTATGTGGGGAAATATTCCCCCATTATGTTGAGGCCTTACGTGGAAATTCATTTTCCCATATTGTCCTTATTCTTTCAAACTTTATGTGGGGAAATATTCCCCCATTATGTTGAGACCTTATGTGAAAATTTATTTTCCCATATTGTCCTTATTCATTCAAACTTTATGTAGAGAATTAATCTCCCATTTTGTCAGGTCTTATGTGAAAATTCATTTTCCCATATTGTCCTTATTTATTCAAACTTTATATAGAGAATTAATCTCATATTTTGTCAGGCCTTATGTGGAAATTCATTTTTTTCATATTGTCCTTATTCATTCAAACTTTATGTAGAGAATTAATCTCTCATTTTGTTGGACCTTATGTGGAAACCTAATTTTCTATATTGTCTTCATCCTTCTTAAACAAATTCTAAACTAATTAATTCGAACTACGTGGACCTTGATCCCTTAAGGGTACGTAGGCACTTACACAGTAAGACAGGTCCAATTTTCTCACTTCTTTATTTCTCTAAAAATCAAATAATAAAAAGGGGTAATTCAATAATAAATTTTAAGCACAAACAATTTAGGGTAACCATCTTTAGGGATGAAGGTTGTAGGGTGCCTAACACCTTCCCCACACGTAATTAGACTTTCAAACCCATCATCTGGTTTCAAGGGCCAATATTTGATTTTTAAAAAGGATCCCAATTATTCTTATAATTAAGTGGTGGTGACTCCAATTTTTATCTTTGTATTTTTTCATTTATTGCCTTAAGGTCACGACGGTGCAATATTTTTCTCATCTGTCACGTTGTGACAGTTTGGCGACTTTATTGGGGAAGTTAGAGAGTCAAGCCCTTAATAAATTATTTGTGCTTCATAAAATAAATGTTTGACGCCCTTTGTTTTTTTTTTTATTTCTTTCTGTAATTGCTTCAGCTTGTTGTATTTATATGCTTTAGCAACTGGTTATTTGCTCTATGTGTGATTTGTTTACTGCTTTCTATAAAAGGCATGAACTGTGAGAACCATAGGGTAGGTGACGATAACTGCTATATCTGTATACCCACTAGGGTAGGCGACAAAATACTTGCTCTATTTTGTTGGTTTGGGTTTCTTTTCTGGGTAAATATTAGGACTGAAATTCATGTGCTCTTCATACACATTGTGCACCATACACTACCCTTGCACACACATTTGGGCCCTAAACCCGGGTCTATGAAAGCCCTAGGTTAGA
>JASKGM010006646.1:0-10831 GCA_034509205.1 Ceratonia siliqua
ATAATGAAGTGTTTCATAATTTGATAATGCATATTGTTTTTCTTTCTTAAAATCATATTGGTTGAATTTTAAAGGTTAATTACACATTACCCCTTTTATTATAGGTCATGTGTAATTTACTTCCTTGTAATAAAAACTCAATAGTTAATCATCTAAACATTATTTTTCGTGTAGTTTATACATATATATATTTTGTTAGTAATTTCACTAAAAAAGATTTATTTTGTGCACTTTACACACTTTTTTGAAAGAAATTGTTAAAGAAAGTTGTAAATTACTTAAAAGTTTGTTTAAGGAATTGATTGTAAATTAATTTTTTTAACATAAAGGAGTATATTGCACACGACTTATAAGTAGAGGGAGTTATGTGTAATTTAATTACTTTAAAAATGATTTTTAAATTATTACAAAGAGGTGCATGCATCCACTTGTGGAATTGCTTCTTTTTTTGTCAAAAAAATATATTATATAACTTTTTACGTAACATATAAATCTGTCATTCTCATTAGTAGGTGAAATCTAAGCAAATATATGTCTTAGTATAATGATATTTTAAAAAAGTAGAGTAATGCTAGTTATATAAATTTTATTTACAAAACTATGTACAAATTATTAAGATGACTAATTGCATTCAAATTTGATGAAAAAATTTTAAATGAGATAATTAACTTGAATTTAAATATAATCAATTTGAACACAATATAAACTTTATATTAGTAACCTTACTTAACACATTATTATTAAAAAATAATATAAAACAGTATAATATCGATTCTGTCAAAACTCAAACACAATGACCTCGTAAATTGATGAATTACAGTTCAAAACAGCAGGCAGCCGCAGGCCAGTTCTATAATATTGCCGGCCAATATCTTATGCTTTTAGTAATTTTTATTATTATTTGTTAAAAGAATAAATTGCAAGAATCTTCTTCTTGATATTTGATATAATTTTTGCAAATACCCTTTTTTTAAAGAATAAATTAACTAATAAAAATTAAAATAAGAAGTATATATAATTTTGAAAAAAACAATTTTTATAATTTTAAAAAATTCAGGTAAATTTAATATCCTTATTTTTTAAATTTTAGGATAAGTTTTAACAATTTTATTTTGAAATCGCAATGTGTCATAAGATTTATTTTTTAGATGTTTCATTAGATAATTTTAAAATAATATAATTAATTAATTTTCTTAAACTATTACTAATTTAAATATTGAATGAATTTAATTATGTTTTAATATAAAATGTAGGAAGTGGCCTTCATGTTTGTAGCTCCATGAGAGAGAGATTTTAACATATTTTTGTATGTAACACAAAATTTTCTTTAACCCAGATTTATAAATATATATAACTATATAAAAATAGAAAAACTAGTTACAAGAGTAATTATAAATACTTACTCATGTAAGTGTATATTTTATATTTATTAATTTAACAATTAAAATTATGAGAGATGAAATATATAATCTTTTTTTAGTATGAAAAAGAAATTAAGTAATATGAAAAAGGTTAAAATTTTAGGGATATATATGAAATCTCATATAATTGTTGCGTAATATGAGATTCAATTTAAAATGATGTTATTTTATGTATTTCGTCATTTTGATAATATTAGGCATTTTGGATTTTAGTATATTAAATACAAATATTTTAAATATTTTTGACATCTAAAGTACTTAAATAAAAATATCAGCAAGACTTTCATCGATTCCTAGTTAATTTCTTTAGGGATATCTTCATAAATCTTATGAGATTTAGGAGACACTGTATTTTAATTATCTTAATTACATATCAAAGTATGTTTTTTATGATTTTCATGCTTATCATGACAATAGAAAATTGTCAAGAAAATAATACCATTGATATATTATAAAATAAAATTAATAAAACTAAAAGAAGTGTAATATGAGATTCTTAACTTATAACATTCAAAATGGTATTATCTTAACACCATGATATTTTATATGGCACTAAATATTTTAAATAACAGTGTATTATATGTGCATTTTAAATGTTTCTTGTTATCTTTTAAATATATTTAGCAATTTAAACTCGCAACCCTATAGTACACCAATTACCTTTTGAATTTATTCTATAATGTCTCAAATTATTTCATAATAATAACTCATAATCACATAAGAAATTTTTTTATGAAGTGGTTATGAAATACAATATTTCAAATACAAATTTATTCAATTCTTTAATAGCATTGCCGAATCTTTTGGTACACTCTTGAAATAAATATCTAGAGTACTATGAATCATAGGGGAATATGAAAACAAGCCTTCACATTGAAACAAAATGAAAACAACACATGTGTTTGGATTTAGGGATGGCCAGCATGCTTCACCCATAATTCAGACTTGAGAGCCATGTGTGATTCATGAATATGATCGGTAGGTACTGACTTTGACATTGGCCCAGCTTGAAGTTCCAACTTCCTTCCATCATTTAATACCTACCAGACCAGATTTAAGGTAAGGTAGCAGCAGCTGCTGGTAGGAAGTAGGAACATGTCATGCTTTAACATTCAGTGGGTAGGTATCCCCCGTTAGTATCATTTCTTTGATTGCTCCCTTGATCAACCTTACGCCATAAAAGGAAAAGTAGGAAACCACCCCTCACCTGCTTATGCCGTTTGGGACGGCTTTTCTGTTTCAAGAAGCAACTTTATTTAAAAGAAAGCATTTCTGGTAAATTTTGGTGTTTGGGTACAATTTTTTTATTTTTAATATATTTTTTAAAAAGCATATTGAATACTTGCTTTTTAAAAAAAATTAAGATTTGTAATTTAAAAAAAAATGTGCAAATAGGGGGACGGGAAAACTTTTCGAATAAATATATTTTAAAATATTTTATAAATTAAAAAAAATATTTTTATATATAATTTTTAATAATTTTATTGACACAAAAATATTTTTATAATTTTATATTTAAACACAGTATATATATATATATTTTAATAAAATTATTTTATATAACTATAATTAAACATAAAATATTTATTTTTAATTTAATATTTTTATTTAAAATACTTACTAAATATTTTTTAATTTAACATTTTTATTTAAAATACTTACTAAAAAGTACAGTCCATGGAGCCTATTGCCAACACTTTCAAATAAAACACTTTCTTTCCATCTCATCTTTCATTTCTACTTTTTTCTCATTTAAAGAACTTGTGATATTTTATGAGGTGAAAGTTTGCAAGAGTACCAGTACTCATTTTTTGCTTTGAGGACTTTCATCAAACACCTTATGGGTCTTTCTTTGGTAATCATCCATCAGAGGTTTGCTATAATATTCATCTTTCTTTCCTAAACCCCTTATGGCATCTTTGTACAATTTTCAATTTTTATGTCGAAGTTTTAGTTTTTCAGAAGACAAAAGAAAGATTTATGGACCTTGTACCACAAAAGGGATATAGAAGAGAAAACCCACCGACCTCTGGTTTTTACTTTGAGGCCTTTCATCAAACTCCTCAAAGGTCTTTCTTTGGAAATCGCCCATCAGAGTTTTCCTTTTAGTATTTATTTATCCTTCTTCTCCAAATCCCATAATGTCATCTTTATCCAATTTCCAATTTTTATATCAAAGTTTCAGTTTTTCAAAAATAAAAAAGAGATTTTATATTTTTGAAAAGAGGAAAAGGCGTTTATTTGCCGAACAGGTAATTTCTAAGAAGTTGCCTCTCCATTGTCTTTCAGTGGGCGAAGCTTCTCGTTTTGATGGCTCTTCGTTTACGAGGCAATAGGAAATTAGGAAATGGGATTTATATATGTTGTTGGATTTGGTACAATTCCACAGCTCATTGAAACTCAGGCCAAGGCCAGCCGATTTTTTATTTTTGTTTTGGAATAAATGCTCAAAGGGCACCTTTGCCTTCGGCTTATATTAAACAGGTGATTCCCTTTTTCATATGCAAAACTACCTCTTTTTCTACACCAACAATATTGAATATCTTGTGTGCTAGTTATTGGGAATATATATGTTTCCACTTGATGATGCTTTATATCATGCCGCATAAAGGTATTAAACTGCTATTTTCATTCTCTTTGTCACCCACATCTAGATGTGTTCACGAGTCAGTTTGAGTAAGATTGAAGGAGTTTTTCAACTCAATTCATATATTATTGTGCAGGTTAAGTCGGTCTTATTATTCTTTCTTTTTTTTAAAAGAAAACTTCTAATGAATAGTTAAACTTTTAAGAAATGAAGTTCTTTTAGCATTAGATATGAGATTTTTTCTATAAGATTCGCAAAATGCATCTAATTCTTAAGAGATTAAGCTATTCTTAAAGAAGTTATTTGGTATTGTGTGCAAGTTATCTATCTATTAGGAGTATATTTTCACTTGATGATGCTAGCTTCCTATAATCATGGTGCATGTAGGTATGAAATTGCTAGTTTTATTCTCTTTGTCATCTTTACCTAGGAGTGTTCACAAGTTGAATTGGAATAGAGGTTTTTTCAACTCAATTTGCATATTATTGTGCGAATTGAGTTGGGTGGATTTAAGGAGAACATATTAGTACTCATTTTTCTTTAAATTATTTTATGAATAGTTGAATCTTTTAAGAGGTAATGGTTTTTTTATCCTTTGACGAAAATTTTAGGAGATTGATTTATTTTTAAAAGAATTATTTAGTATATCATCATATCTATTTTAATGTCTTAGGACTCGAGGTATTTAAGATGCATGTTTGGTATTATAGCCAGTAATATCAATACTATAACATATGTGACTAAAGTATGAGATATTATAATATTTAATATTTTTATATTTAGTATGATAATTAAAATAATCTAAAATATATATAATTTATAATTTATAAATTTAATACAACTAAAAATAAATATGAGAATTTATGAGATATTAATAAAAATAACATCATCTTATAAAACTCATATCTGCCATTAGACATCCTGTGACCTGTATAACACTAAATCAAGTACAAGCATCTTTGGGGTCTCTTTGATATATAAAACATTAGGACAAAAATAACTGCAGAAATGACTCTATCTTAACCTCAAAATATACAATGATGAATGATATATATCACATAACCTCAAAATTAATTAATTTTTTGGTTTGATTTGTTTGCCTTGAGAATGTCCAAATTATGCCTTTTAGTTTAGGCAATCTCTTGAGCTTTGATCAGAATCACTTTTCCTTCCAAATAATAATATTTTATGAAAGATATGGACTTTTATCAGTTTATGACCTGTGAAGTGAGCAACTCACGTTCTTCTGTGAATGTGATATACAACTGTCTCTGCAGAATGCGAAAGCAAAGAAAAAACTAAACAAATGAAGAAAAAGTAGAAAGCCAGCAAAAGCAGCTTAACCCTACCCCCGTTTCCACCTCTCAAACAGGGCATAACATGACAATACATAGAAGCTCCTAATCCAACGCGCAAAAGCCATAGCCAACCAGAAGAACCCAATAGAATAAATCAAACAAAGGCGAAAACGGGAATATATTCTTATAATATTATATTGAATATTAATTTCTCCGCGGAATAAACATAACATAGCTTTCTTTTGCTGAGATAATGAATGAACTGATAAGAGTATTTTCAGGCTTCTGCTATAAAGTCTAGACAGGGAGGACGAAGAAGACGAGGAAGGAGAAGACGACAAAGATCTGTTGTTTCCCAGGTGAGTCAGTGCTGTGCCGTTTCATTACACCAATGGGCAATAAGTGGGTATTTCGTAATTTACTTTGCCGAAAGTACCAGTATGATTTGATTTACGAGGCTGTTATTTTTTTGAGATAATTTTATTCGGCGCCTTTCAAATTTTAATTCAAAATAGGTATTTTCTGAAATTCATTTGAGTTTTTTTATATTATTAGGTCGCATCTCATTTTTTTTTAAATTTTTAAATAAATTTATCTATAGTTTTTTAAAATTAAATAAATTAACAATAAATATATGTTCTACGTTTAATATATTTTTGTGTTAATTTATAATTACTTTGATTTATATATTATAAATAAATTTTATTTAAAATTTTTTAGTGACTTACTATTTAACGAGTACTTAAAAATAATTATTTTAATTTATTATTATGAAAAATTTTAAAATAATCTTTAATAATATAATTATATTAAAAAATTAAAAATGATATAAATACAAAAGAAATAAATTTTTTAATTTCTAGTAAATAAATATTCGGCCGTGTCTTCTTTAATATTGTGACCGTATAAGAGGCTTTATTTTTATTTATATAGTACTATTATAATTTATTAGTGGCCGATTGATTTTTTTTGTTTTGTTATTATGATATATATAATATATGCATTACTATTATAAAAATTACTTTTATTTTTTTACAGTATAATTCTTTTAATAGGTAATTTTTATTAGATTTATTTATATATTTTTAAAAATTTTATATTTTATAAATAATTATTAACAGATCATTAAATTAAAATATTTTAAGATCATATATATTAATATAGATAAATAATTTATACTATATTATTTAAAATATTATGTATAAAAATTTTAAGATTATTTAGTTTTATTTTTAAAAATTATTTTTTATTTTATAAAAATAAATAAATTTATTTAGTTAATTATTTTTATTAGTTATTTTTAAAAATTATTTTTAAAAATAATGATTAGAAAAAAATAAAAATATCATATATTTTTTTAAAAATATAAAAAATATTTTAAAATAAAAATCGTTCCTTTATCTTCGAATGGACCTAAATTCAATTATCTTTTTCCGTTTTTTACGCATTTGACGAGAGAGAGAGAGAGAGAGAGAGAGAGAGAGAGAGAGTGGGGTATTTTCTGGGCGGAGTGGTTGTCTGTTCCTGAGTGGAAATTTCCGAGAAGATAATGATTTGCGAGAAGATAGTGGGTTTTTCTAGAAAAGATGACTGGATGTAGAGATGTTTGATTAGTTTGAATGAGAGTGAGCGTACTACAGAGTGATTCGAAAGTAACGGTGCCATCTCTCCTGCGACAGTTTTCGTTACTATGAGTTCACCTCACCGTTATAAAGACATAGAAGCCGGAAGCAGTCGTTCCGGCGACTTTGACGACGGAGAGGGTCCGTTCGATCCATTTGATATTACCAGCACCAAGAATGCTTCCATTGAACGCCTCAAGCGGTGGAGGGTATGTTTATTATAACTCAATCATTTTTTTTAATATGGTAGTGACACTTTGCCTTGTTACTGTATTTCTGGGGTGTTAATCTCTGTATTTGAGTTTGAAGTTTTTTTTGATTTGTTTTCCAAAGTGGACTTTTTCTCTCATCTTGGTCTGTGTTATCCATCCTAGGAAAAAAAAAATATAGAGGGAAGGCAAGAGACTTTGGATGAATTGAATACACTATTTTGTTTCATGGAGAAATTTTGGGAACAAAATAGTTGGATTGAAATTTTCAAAAGACCTTGGTTAGCAGGCAAAATTTGAATCTTATTTTTTTTATCTGGGTGAAGCATTTACAGGTCCATGCGGAACTTTCTTTTTCTGTTTTAACATGCTTGAAAATTCATATAGAATTACAAGTAAATTAACTTCTTCAAAGATACACTTTGTCCTAATTTGATCCCTCAAACGTTTCAATTTGGTCTATCAATTCATATCAATTTGGTCCATATGAAAAAAGACGGAAAGCTGACGTAACACATCAGCCTACACATCATCAATCGCATGCCACGTGACTTCACTGTCTTTCTGTCCACCATATCTAAAGGAGGAACTAAATTCATCAGCATACCGCATCATCAATCACATGCCACTTCACTGTCTTTCTGTCCATCATATCTAAGGAGGGACTAAATTGAGATGGTATGAATATTTGAGGGATTAAGTTGATATGTTTCAAAGAGGGACCCAATTGAGACGAAGTGTATCTTTAAGGAATCAAACTATTAATTCACTCTAGATTTATTTAGTCATACACCGCTTTTTATGTTTGTTAAACTTTCATAGTGTTTGATAGTTCTGATGTTAAATTTTTATTCTTGTGAGTCTTTAGAGGAATGGCGTCATTGTCATTTTCTTGCCTTGACAATAGGAAATATTTTGCTGATTTGTTGTCAACCTTTCTTTCGTCTGGAGGACTCTGGACATAGGAAAAGTTTAGAGAATCTCTCTGTTTCTGTTATGACATTTTGGTCTATTTTAGAATAGTGAAATTGCAGTATTCAGGTCTGAATCAAGGTTGGAATATTTCCTTGTGCTTTTCGTTTGTTTATTTTTGTTCTTCTAAATTTGACAAATTGAGGGAACAAGGGCCCCCCTGGGCACAATATGGAGGGGAGGGGCAGATACTACACTACCATTGGCATTGTTACCTATTGCCTTTGATGCAACACTGTGAACAACTCAATTACATATATGATGAATTATTATGACAAACCAACATGTTAAAGCCTGGAGTATATCACGAGAATCTAAGAGAACAAGGTTTAAGTCTCAGGGTCTTGAAGACTATTTAGAATATCCTGTGAATCTCCTTCCATGACAATGTACTCTGAAGGGAACCAAGCAGAGGCAGTTCTATTCTAGCTGCTAACTTTGCTGCCTGCCATTGCATCTTTAGAACCTGGATCAGAGGAAGTAATTAGTTCTGTCCATACGTAGAGCATGTTTGAGGCACTATCAAGGCTAGGTGACTAACAGAAGCAATCAGGTCCTGGAGCATTTCTGCAAACAACTTTAAAACTTGTAATATATTCTTCTGGAGAAGCTTGGTGATTTGAGGTTAACTTCAGCTCATGAGTTGGAGAAGGTGACTAAGAAGATCGGATGTAACTTCTACTTGTGATGAACTAACCTTGTGGATGCTAGGTTGTGGGGAGGAATCTGAGCGGATGATTTTATTGCATTCATTCCAAATTTTATAAACAACTGCTGAGGCATAGAGAAGGAAAGAAGGACAGGTTGCTGTAACTATATTATCTGAGTGTGGTTGAAGATGAACTGGATCCCATTGTTTAATGTACAGTGGGGAGAATGCATCAGTTACGAAGCTTCAGTGAGATCAGAGTCATATATTTCTTGTAAGGGACCATCTAAGGACAACGTGCTTGGTCTTCTCAATGTCATCCTCACATGGTGGACAAGATAGATCCATAATATGAAAATTTTGGTTTAATATAATTTTGACTAGAAGTACAAGCCATACATTTGCTTTTCCAAAATTTTGCATTCCTCCAAGAAAAGCCATTATTTCTTTTACGGTGGACTCAGTGGGATTAAAGAAGACTTGAGTTTAGGGTTTAGTTATGGGTAATAATAATATTGAGTTCAAAAAGATGAATAGGTGGCTGGGTTTCATATATGTGCTTGCTGAAAAGCATAGATGGATGGAGTTTTGTTTGAATGGGAGAAAAGTAAGGAAATTTGTAAAGTTTATATGGTAAGAGGATGGATGTTTAGGGTTGTAAAAAAGCTAGGGCGGAGTTGGAGACTTGGAAGTTATTGCTATGAACAGTAATGTGAATATCAATAGAAGAGAAAAAGAAACAAGAGACTTGATTCACATTCAAATACGGATTCTCATGAACTGAAGTCTTAATTTTCACCAGTCAACTTTGAAGTGTTTGTTTAGAAAAGGAGGTACTTATAGACTGAAAAGTTTTCATATATAACTTAAGGGAAATCAAGATTTTTTGACTTCATGCTTCATATTGGAACTGAGAATTTTATATTGAAAACTACTTGGTAATTAATTTTATTCCCCCAAAAAAATAAGCACCTAGACTTTAAAGAATGATTTTTTTCTTCTCTCTCTCTCTCTCTTTCCCCCCCCACTAGTCTGTAATACTAACTACTGGGAAAGTTGGACTCCTTCAAACACTTTGAAAAATAAGTATTACGTTTGTTTTTAAAAATCTAACTTGGTCAGATTTGAAATATTGTCACATTAACAAACTTTAGTAGGAGTTGTGAGTTGTGGCAAGTAGCTCAGTACAACTGCAGTACCAGAGTTTTGCTCACAAGTCCTAATAGAGATTTAATGATTGATGTTTTCATATTAATCTGGTGAGTGAAGATTTCTGTGTATGACTTGCTTGATATTGCAAACATGATGCTGCCAATATAAACTCCAGTTTTCAAAACTTACTGAAGATAATATTGAGAATTGTCTTGATAATGTGTCATGGGATTTGAAGTCACCTTCATCTATCCTTTCACCATTATCAGTGTTGTTTTGTTGTTGTTAACTGTTAAGATCAATGGCTAGTTGCCTCTTACTTTTCTGCTTTACTATATTGAGGTTTCATTTGTTTGGGTTCATATTTTGGAAGACAATTCTCTTTAATGACTAGACAATGATTTTTTTTTCCCCCTAGCAAGCGGCGCTGGTGCTTAATGCTTCTCGTCGATTCCGTTACACATTGGACTTGAAAAAAGAAGAAGAGAAGAAGCAAACATTGAGGAAGATTAGGGCGCATGCGCAAGCCATTAGAGTATGGTTTCATTGACCGAACTTTCTTTTGATTATTGCTCATGTGACATATATGCAGTGCATAATTATTTATTTTGCCCCACTAGGCTGCATATCTTTTCAAAGAAGCTGGGATTGGGCAGAGTGTGAATGGTGAGTCATTTTTTTAACTATTATTTGTGTATATTGATTAATTGTATTACTAGCATTACAAAGTGGATTTCCTCCTTATGCCTTGCTTCGGTTTCCTGACTTTTTAGAAGTTCCTTTGGTGTTACTAAAACTTTAACAGTCATATTTTTATCTTTGTTCTGCATTTTTTTTTAAAGTTTACTTTGCCTGGAATTCTATTTTTGTCTTTTCTTTGCCTTTTGTTTTGCTGTGAGTCATCAGTGACCCAAAAGATAA
>JASKGM010006647.1:0-10831 GCA_034509205.1 Ceratonia siliqua
CTTGGGGAGGGATTTTTTTTTATTTGTTTTGTTGTTTAATTTTATTAACAAATAAATTATCTACGATTTAAAATTGACCTCTAATATTTTTGAAAATTCATAATTAATCCTTAATACTTTTAAAAATTCATAATTGATCCCAATACCTTTCATAATTCAAGTTTGGACCTCAATATTTCCAAAAATACTATTTTGACTCCTAGACTTTACAAATTTCAAATTTCGCTGTTCCAAGGTTTAGATTTCAATACTAGATTCCCTAAATCCATTCCCAAACATTATGTGGGGAAATACTCTTCCATTTTGTCAAGCTTTATGTGGAAATCCGCTTCCCATACTGTCTTCATTTCTTTGAACATTATGTGGGGAAATACTCTCCCATTTTGTAAAGCTTTATGTGGAAATTCAATTCTCATACTGTCTTCTTTCCTTTAAACATTATATGGAGAATTACTCTCCCATTTTGTTAAAGCTTTATGTAGAAATTTATTTTTCCATATTATCTTTATTTTCTCAAACTTTATGTAGGAAATTAATCCCTCATTTTGTTAGACTCTATGTGGAAATTCAATTTCCCATATCGTCTCCATCCTATCCTTAAACAAATTCTAATTGAATTTCTTAATAATCACACTTAAGATAATCCTATTGCATGTTATGGCCCATATAATTATGCCCATAAAAGGAAAGGCTAATCAAGGAAATAAGCTTGACACTTTTTACATATGGTGTGTTTTAAATGGAATTAGACTTAACCTGCCACACACTATAGTAAATCATATGGAAGCATGTTTGGGGAAGGAAAAGGCATAACTCCTTTATGGAACAATCATAACCTTATTAGCAAAGGATGCTAAAGTAGATATGAAAAATCTAGTGTTTGAGATAAGATATGATAAAGGAAACTATGACAAGAGATTGCTGGGATACATGGGAATTAAGAAAGAAGATGATGAAAGTTGGGTAAAGGTAGAAAGAGGCTCATCAAGTAGCATGAAAGAAGAATTAAAGGAAGAAATAACACTAACCAGGGAGATGAAAGTCAAGTTAATAGGACATAAAACTCTTATAGTTAAAAAAGGAAAATTTGTCAAAGAAAGAATTAGCAAGTGAAAAGAAGAGAGAGTAATAGGAGATATCAACAGAAGGAGGAAGAAGGGAAAAAGGATGATGAAGAAGGATCCTTTGAAAATTTTGAGGAGCCTGTAAGGAAAAGTGTATCTAAGGAGAAGAAAAAGAAGGTCCTAATCACTCCAACAAGGAAGTCCCTTTTATTCAAAAGAAAAATCATGGACCACCCTCTATGGTTAAGTTCTCGGATGATAGCAAAGAAAGCATGTCTAAGAAAGAAAAAGTCAAACCAAAGTATGATGATGACTGATGAAGAATTAAGCTTTTCTAGTAACTCTTATGAATAACTTATTCCTGAATTTCAAAAGGAAGTTAGCTCCTTAAAAATTGAAGAAGAAAAATAGGTGAAAGAGCCAACAATGCCTTCCTCATTGAAAATACCTAAAGATCATGGAATAAGGGAAAATGTACTTACTCCTACATATTATGAGGAAGAGGAACAGGAAGAAGAAGAAATCCCTTTCATTAGGAAAATAAAAGGGAGAGCCCATGGAAGAATAATTAAATATATTGGAGATAAGTACCCCTAAGGGGATTAATGTAGTTCAAGAGTGTTTGGTAAGGTTGTGCCTAGGAGATTAATGTAGTTCAAGAGTGTTTGGTAAGGTTGTGCCTAGGAAAGATATATCATTAATTTCCTAAGGCAACAGTGTTTTAGATTTACCTAAGGAGGATATATGATCTCATCCCTAAGGTGAAAAATATTTTGGATAATGTGGGAAAGAGTCAAACCTGTCTTACTGTGTAAGTGCCTATATACCTCAAAAGGATTCAAGATTAATGTAGTTTAAGATAATTTGATGAGAATTTGCCTAGGAATGATACATGATCTCTTCTTTAAGGCAGAAATTGTTTTAGATAATGATGTGGGAGAATAAACCCCTACCCAACATCTATGGATGAATTAAAATAATATAGAAAAATAAATTTTCACATAAAACTTGATAAAATGGAAGAATAATTCCTTACATAATGTTCATGAAGAAATAAGGCAATATGGGAAAATGAATTTCCACATAAAGTTTCATAAAATGAGAGAATAATTCTCTACATAATGTATAAGATTAATTAAGATAATATGGAAAAATGAAATTCTACATAAAGCTTGAAAAAATGGGAAAATAATCCCCTACATAATGTTTATAAAGAAATAAGACAACAAGAAAAAATGAATTTTCACATAAAGTTTGACAAAATAAGAAAACAATTCTCTACATAATGTTTCAGAAGAAATAAGACAATATGAAAAAATAAATTTCCACATAAAGCTTGATAAAATGGGAGAACAATTCTCTACATCCCGTTTATGAGGGAATTAAGTCAATACAAGAAAACAAATCTCCACATAAAGCCTATGACACTATAGGAGAATAGTTCTCCAAATAATGTCTGAGAAGGAAGGGTCGAAAATGGTGGAGATTTATTATTCTTGGTCAAAATCCAATTTCCAGAAGTTTCAGAACAAAACTAAAATTTCTGAACATTTAGGGCCAAAATGAAATTACTGAAAACTTTTGGGTTTGATGATGTAGGAGAGGAAAATGACCCAAAAAAAGCCAACAAAAATTTATCACATTTTTAGCAAGCACATATTTTACTTTCAAATCATTTCAAAAGGCATTTGGAATCTTATTATTATGACTATTATGATTATTATTTTGTTTTATTTTTCATTTTTTATTTACTTTCTTGTAAAGAAAAAAAAGTGTATTGGTGGAATTTGAAAGCAACACTTAAATAAAAGAAAAAATAAAAATGACAAAATGACAAAATAATCAGATAAAATAAGGGGAAGGCTTACGTCTTACAAGTAGAGAATGAGGAACAAAATAAAAAATAAAAAATTATTAATATTACAAACTAAGAGTAATAATAACACATAAAGCAGAAGAGATAACCCAAGTAAAATAAATATTAAATCAAGCCACATATCACATAGAAATAATAAGAGCCCTTGGGAAAACAAATGAACTCAGAGGCTAAATGGGTTCTCAATGTTCCCAAATGACCTTGAAAAGTATAACTCAAGCTAGTATTATGTTCAAATCAAGGAAAGAAATCATATTTAAGTCCATAAATTAAATCACATTAAACCCAAACTAATATTGGATTTTAATCAAAAAAAGAAATTACATTTGACTCAATAAACTTCATCAAAAATCATCTAAAATCAAGAGCACCCCTTTAGCTTATGAATTACTAGAGTTTTAACCAAAAACCTTGGATTCCAAAGAACCCACCATCATAACTCTTCAAGATAAAAGAGAAAAAAGAAAAATACAAACATTAGAGAAAGATGAATTAGTTACCTCATTGAAGCTTTAAGATGAACCTTCAATTTTTCTAGTTTCACCTCACCCAAACCTTCAAGTTTCAGAGTGCACAAAGCTCCTCTACCCAAAAAAGAATCCCTCCTAATCTCCTATCCCTCTTTTATGGCCAACCAAAATAAAGCCAAAATAAAATAAAATAATAAAAAAATGGTCAATGGTGTAAGGGAAAAAGAAGAAAGTTAGAGAGAGAATGAATAAATAAAAAAGGGTTTCTTCCAAGTGAGGAGTGAAGTGGCGTGAGGAAGTGTGAAGATGGAGAGAGAAGTAAAACCAACGAAGAGAAAATGAGAGAGGGAACATAGGGAGTGATGAAGATGGGAGAGAAAAAAAACAAAAAAAGTGGGTGAGTGTGTATGAGGATGAGGGAAAAATGAGAGGGATTTATACCCTCAATTTGTGAGCTCGTGGTGAATCCACACATGAGTTTGCCGCTTAAGTGTGTTATTTCCTAGAGATGGCATTTGGAATATAGTTCTTTAACCCATTTGTTTTCCCATAGGTCACATATGTCCACCAACTTCGCCCAATGCCTCTCAAACTCCTCAACAACAATATTGGCGGTGGCTAAATAACCAAAGTCTTTGACAAATTCCTTCATTTTAATGTTCTCCTATGTGTTTTGCTAAAGGTGCAATGAACATAATATATGGTTGGTCTCAAGAAAACCTTCACAATTGCATTTCTCATTTCCTTATCACTGTCAATTACGACTGATACAAGTGTCTTCCCGTCTATAGCCTCCATCAATGTTCGAAAAACCCATTTGTAAGTATCATCGGTTTCATCACTCAACAAACAAGATGCAAACACAACTGACTGCTGGTGGTGATTAATACCACAGAAGATCACCAATGGCTTGTTATATTTATTCTTCTTATACATTGAGTCAAAAGCTACTATGTCACCAAAACATTAGTAATCCAAGCAACTTATACCACCAGCCCAAAATAATTTCTCCAAGCATCCTCCTTCGTCAATAGTGTGTTCATAAAGAACCTCGAATAATTCTCGACTTTACCCTTCAAATAAGTAAGGGTGGCATTGGCATATCCACCTATTGTTTTCTCCCTCCTCTGCCTGTTAAAATAATTGTACATGTGTTTCCTCATAAATTAAAGCTAACTGAAGCTACCACAGTTTGATGCCATGCAGCTTATGATGTGAGATGTTTTCATCTTATGGTCATGCAAGATGTTCACTTGAGCTTGCTCAACTTCGTCAATTGAACGATGTGAGCGGTTGAACTTAGCAACTCTACACTGCAGTATTGGATGATTGTATTAATCTACAAATTTATTAATTGTTCAAACGTTCGAATCCGTATTTTGCTCAATCCTCAATGATGCTAGACACCCACATCGAGTAAATGACTGATGTGTCCATTTCCTATTAGGCCTATTACTGTATTTTTCATATAAAAAATTCTCACAAGGCATACAAAACAACCCCATAAAAATTCGTCGCTTTTATTCCTTTTATAGTAGTCTTTCCTTGTGCCAAACCATATTTTTTAGAATGTGTATGCATCGTCTTTGGTAAACCATTGTAGACCCATTATATCCTCAATGATTAAGTTCTCAAAATATTCCTTCTCAACCTCATGCATAGTCTCGTTACCAGATTGAGATTCAGACTTCATACTCACTGAAAATTGTTAAGACTTGGTACTTTGTCAGATGCATGAATAACACCACAAAAGTTAAGTGTTGTGATTTTATGTAAGCTTAGGCCTCAATGGATAATTCAAACAATTTTTTTTCTTTGCCAACACAAATTCAACAACAATACCAAAAGAATCCAACAAAATTAATGTATGACAATATTTTCATAAGCAAGGTAAAGAAACAGTATAAGAAATTATTTGATATAGAAACTATGAAAGTACTAAGCATTATAGGAAGCACAAAGTGTAGACAAAGGAATTCAAATTCTAAGCTCTAACTAGTTTACCTATTTTGTCATATGTCATTTTGTTTAACATGCATACTATTCAATATAACATGTATACCTAACAGTCCAGACATTATACTTATTCCCATAAATCTTTATTACGCATACAGTATACTTATTCATAATGTGGAATGTGTTGCAAGTAAGCTTGTTTCAATTGCTCAAAAAACTATTTTAGGATATAGAGCTAAAAGTATACTTATTCTTTTACAAATTGCATTGTGAAACTTTTAAAACTAGAAGGGTCATGTTGCAACTACAATTCAAGATGACACACCTAACTGAAAATTTTAAATTTATGCTCACCATTCTGTAATTCGTCAAGTACTGGCATGTTAACAACTTGAAAGTTCAAGTATTTCAAGAAACACAACGTATACGGACAGAACATTGGACTACAAACACCCAAAATGAATGGAACCCCCATAACTAACAAAGCAAATCATCTTCTTACCTAACAGTGCTGCATAACGATAGCCCTAACAAGAGATTGAAAAATATATGTGATTCGAGATAAAACAATAGGCAACGAATAGGAACACAGTTGAGGGAGATAGCCATCGTCGAAGATCATACAAAGGGAAGAATGGAGCTTCAAAGATTCTTTTGAAAATCACAACGTTTTCACATACACGACATGAACCTTCTTCACTCGCCTTCCATGGCAAACACCAAGGGGCATGGTTGCAAAATAAGATTTGGGAAATTCTGCAATTTATAGAAGGACTTGTTGTGCAAATAAAGGGAGGACTTGTTGTGCACACAAAAAAAACAACACAAGGTTGATCGTGAAACTGGAGGTGGTAATGCTATAGACCTAATTATGGGGCTGTAGCATAACAACCGCCTACTAACATTCCATTGATCATAAGGTTAACCTTAATAAAAGGCACATGTGTTTCAGTATTGTCCTTATTATTTTTATTTTAAATAAGTTATTTAAATAAATAGTTAATTATTTAACAAATAACATTATAAATAATGAATTAATTAAATTAATGAATTGGACAAAATAAATGTTACTTTTTAATTCTTATTTGTTAGTTAATTGTAAAGAGATGGTATGTTAAACTAATTTTAGTTTTCGTAAATTTAACACAAAATTATATATAGAGACATTATTTTTTTATGTAATTTGCAATCAATGAATAATTTAATAATTTTAAATATATAATTAAATAATTACAATATTAATAAGTCAATATTTCTTATTGCAAATTTATTTGTTTTTCTTTTGTTTCAATCCAAAAAATTTATTTTTTAAAATAATGAACCAAATATATTAAACTTTTAAAAGTATAACAAAGCAAGTTCAACTTAATTCTTGTCACTGCATTATATTATTAAGCTCAAGCAATCTATGGGTTAATACTTGATACTTGAGTTCGTGTTACGTACTAATACAACTAATGTTTTTAACGCATGTATGATTAAAATGTTCTCTTGGGACAAGAATTAAGAGAGACTTGTGGCTAGATCACTCGGTTATCAAGAATGTAGCCTAGTTAGGAATAAAGCATTCCCTACACCAAACACCACCTTAAAAGTTTCAAATTATGTGAATAATCCCTTACCTCCTTGATGGGTGTTCAGACTATTATGTGATCCTTTTAAATTTAGAGATTTTAGGCATATTTGGTCATGTTGCAACTTTTTCACTTTTTAAAAATTGTTTATTTGAGAATTGCTTTGAGTGATGAGAGATGAATTTATAGAGAAAAATGGAAGAAGAATCCTTGTGGGGGAAGGACTCTAACCGAGGGGAAACTCTTCTTTACGTCATCACCGCTGATTCTCGTCCCTTGGTTTCGTTAGTCGTTGGTCTTCGTCTAGTTAGGACTTCGATTACCCTTTTTCAAAATGATGTCGTTTAGCCTATATCTCACTTTTTTTTTTTCAAGAAATAAGGTACTTTAAAGCTTTCTTTCATAATTCTTACAAGCATCAAAATAACATAATTCTAAAATAAAACATATGAAAAAATACTAAAAACATAACAAAATATTAGGACAAATATTGGTTTATCATCTTGCTCTTTCTTGGTGCCCTGTTATCTAGCCTCTCTCTCGTCTCTTTGCACCCTTTCGGCAGTGTTATCGTGCTCCTTTGCTTGACAGTTGATGCTATAACTTTGGGGATTAGCTAGGTTTTTTTATTTGTGTTATAATGACCATTTTGCTCCTAACTTTCCTGTATTCTTGGGAATCTTGGTTTCCCACCCCCATGAAAATGTTTTGGTGGGAAACTTAGCCAAAAACCATTCTTGGGAATGTTTTTTGAAAAATATATACCAGACATGGAAAACTAGATTCCCAAACTAAAAATTTCAAGATACTAAAAAGAATCTCCCTATCAAACATCCCCATAATGTTTTTAACGCATGTATCATTGAAATGCTATGACAAAAATTCTAGCACTCATGCAATACTGAATAGTCTCTGCTACTCTCATTCAAAATATGACTGATCATTGAACTGATAAAGGCAGTGATTTATGGTCCATTGGTTCAATGGTGATCGAACCGTGGTTGGTCCGGTAATAAAAGTTTTTATTTTTATATTACATAATACTATATATTAATGATATAATATAAAAAATAATTAAATAATACATATAAAATCTCATTAAATCACTTAAATATATATATAATAAGTTTAGAATGATAAATAACACATTATTTTATTTATATTAAAATTAATCAAAATGACATTGTTTTGAACTCAAAAATTCATTAAAAAAAATAGTATTAGCTGAATGACGTCGTTTTAGTAAAAGAAAAGAAAAAACAGAAAATCGTTGATCCAGTTTTATTTTTGGCTTGTTTTGATTGATTTACCATTTTTTTACTAGTAAGTTTTTATAGGTTAATTGGATCAGTCCATTGACCAGTTCACAGGTTTTCAGGTCGATCTAGCCAATCCAACTACTTTTTTATACATCGCACCCTCTTAACACCGCGGATCTCATCATCTTAGTTTCAATTCATAGCATAGAATGGAAAACCCAATAGCCTTTATTCTAATTTTCAAAAATTGCTAAATCTCAGTCATGGCGTTCACTCTATTCCTTACAAGCTCCTAAAAACCGGCTTCCCATATTAGGGATGCAATTGAATTTGGCCCAATCATCTTCACCGTCTTAGCAATATAAGGGATATCATTGCAAATTCAATTTAATAAGAAACAAAGCAATTTTGGCAATGGTGGATTGCTGGTAGGATGAGATTAGTTGATTTAGTTGTCACTAGAATTCCATTACTAGTAAACAGAAGGTAGTCGTCAGATCGACGGTTTAGGACGAGATTAGTTGCTATAGTTGTTATTAGGAACTATGAGATGTCGATGACAGTCGTTCATGGAGATGGGTATACTCTGAATCAATAAAAAAAATTGTGATATTTTGTTAAATTTGCCAATTCAGCAAAAATGACATGAAAAATAATTCACATGTCATATTTTAAAGGAGTATTATTGACTATTTTTTTTTTGTCAATAGATATTATTTCAACATTAAAGAGAGTGAGAGTTTTAAACCTTCGGTGTTGAAGTCAACTAAAACTTATTATTAAAAAATATCATTTAAACTAATGTTCTTAGACATAATATTGACTACTTAGTGCTTTATGAATACTAAAAAATTTCATCCTTTTACGGAACTTTTGAAATTTAAGAATCTATTGACCAAACAAATCATATGAGATTCCTCATGTATATTAAACATACACTCCCTTTGCAAAAAAAAAAAAAAAATTGTCACAAATTATGCCATATTGAAACAAAACAAAAATGATTATTTCTCTCTTTTTTATATTAATCTTCTTTCTCCTCTCATGTGCAGGTAGTTTATGGCATTTTTAGTGTAATTTATTGTTTTTTTGCACATATTTATTATTAATATTTTTTATATGACCTTATCATTTTGTCCATTAACCTTATGTAAACACCTAATTTTATCCAAGTGATCTTTACATTTACTTTATTTTGTCCTAAAATAGTTATTTTATTTTTTTATTTGTAATTTTTTATTTTATTTTGACCTAATTATTATTTCTTTGACTAGCCTATTTTTTAGCCAAAAATCCCTTCAGCCCAATACAATCTTTGGCCCATCCAGTTGTAACCCGATACAGCCTTTGAACCTGGTCCATAGCAGATCCAACCCAACTCCTCCACCTAACCTAATACGCCACACCCTTCTTCCATTGGTCTCCAGCCACTGGGTCAATTCTCCCTGCAATTTCTCTCCGTCACGCTACCCATCTTCTACACACACGGTCCCTCATTCGTCTCACAACTACTCGCTACCCCCTCTTCACACAATCCATCCCTTGGCACCTCTCGTCATCCACTCTCTGCACACCCACTCCCTGATCTTCCCCTCATCTTCATGCCACCGTGAAGCAAATGGCAGCAGGAAATGAGAGCATGAATCCGAGGAGGGTAAAAGAGGAGAAAATTAGAAGCACAAAACAGAAGAGATCAAGGAGATCACCACGGGATCAAAAAGAATATTAGAGAAAAGAGATCAAAAATCCAAGAGCAAAGAAAAAAAAACAAAAAGAGAGAAACCGGAATATGAGGGAACGAGGAGAATCTGGACGTTGCAGATAGAAGGGGTCCAGAAGCCATTACTGTTTTTTTTACTGTGAGTATAACTGGTGGTTTGAGTTGTATTGTTGGTGGATCCAAAATCTTTGTTGTTTCGGGTTGTATGTTATTTTGGTAGAGTCAATTCTTGATTCAAATTTTTGTTCTTGCCAAGGTGGTTTTGTTTCAATCCGGTGCTATTACTGTACGTTAAACTGGTATGATTTGGATGATGTCCTCATGATATTATCTTGCTTAAAACTAGGGTTTAACAGTGTTTTATGTTTAATTTCTCTGTTAAAAATTTGGTTCACTCATGGTGTTTTGATTCTGAATGATTCACTATGAAATCTCCTGTTTGGACTTGATTATTAACCATGAAAATGGTATCCTGATTAACTGTTTTACGGTGTAACTGCTCTGTTTAGAGATGTGTTTGAATGCTATTGCGAATTAAGAGTTGATTTCGAGATTGTGTAAAATACTCCTTTTACAGCCTATCTGATTTAGAGTTTTCATGCTACCCTGTGGACAGTTTTGTTCAAGTATACTCTGATTCTTAGTTGTCATCATTACTAATTCAACTTGGTCATGATTTAATGGAGTTTTCCATATGTGGATTAATTGACTTAAACTATGATTCAAAGCCAGATTTCAAATATTCCTTAGTTAAAAGATTGGAGTTCCAGTTGTGCTTATCCCTGGTTGCGCGTGAAAAATGGTTCAATATGTGTTTATAAACACATCGCCATGATGTTCATATAATTAGCAGGGAGGTTGCTATCATATTGTCACTTGTTGCAAATGTTTTTGTTCTTAGAAATTAAAATT
>JASKGM010006649.1:0-10828 GCA_034509205.1 Ceratonia siliqua
GAGTGTTAAGAGTATCTAAGCTATGTTAGTAAGGGTATTTTAGTCTTTAGTCTTTTAGTCTCAGTATTTCTATTAGATTGTATTTCCTTTCCCTATATATATACATGATCACCTGTCTAATAAGACACGATTTTTCATTATTTCTCTTTCCTTTCAACACGCGTGATAATGCCAAAGAATATTTTTCTACTACATTTACATTTTATATGACTATACATGGCATTTTGTATAAGTTTTCTTGTATTGTTACTCCCTAACAAAATAGGGTAGTTGAGAGAAAGAATAGACACTTAATGGAAGTTACTAGAACTCTTATGAAAATATGAAAGTTCCTAAATATTTTTGGGCAGATGTAGTTTCTACATATTGTTATTTGATCAATCATATGCCATCTTCTGTTCTTAAGAGTAAAATTCCACATGATATTCTGTTCCCCTCTAAGTCTCTTTTTCCTCTTTTGCCTAGAGTTTTTGGTTGCACTTGCTTTGTTCAAGATGTTCACCCCCATGCCTCTAAATTAGATCATCATTTCCTCAAGTGTATTTTTCTTTGATATCCCCTTCACCAGAAGGGTTCTCGATGTTATTCTCTAGACTTTGGTAGATATTTGGTATCTACGGATGTTACATTTTTTGAACTTGTTCCTTTCATTTGTGATTTCACTTCTTCCATTGTGAATTCTGATGATGATTTCTTGGTTTACCGAATCCACTCCACCACTGTTTCATCTCCCTCTACAGGTTCTTCTGGTCATGTGTTAACCGATGTTCAACCTACTTTTATTGTTCCCTTTTCCCAGGTCTATACTCATTGGTCAAAGCAAACGAATGAGGCACCCATCGATGCTCCTGACTCGCTTCCTGTACCTGCTTCTTCATCTTAGGGTCCTGGAGATTCACCTTCTACTCTTGATCTTCGCATTGCTCTTCGTAAAGGTAAACAAACTTGTACTTATCTTATCTTTTCCTCTATTTCATACACTGGCCTTTCTTCCTTGACTCAATCTTTTGTAGCCTTTTTGGACTCCCCATTGTAGACATTGAGGCATTAGCTCATGATGGGTGGCGAGCCGCTATGCTTGAGGAAATGCAAGCAATTCACCAGAATCACCCTTGGGACTTGGTTGCTAAGGGTTATGCCCAAACTTATGGAGTTAACTATTCAGATACTTTTTCTCCCATTGCTCAGCTTGCTTCTGTTAGACTCTTTATCTCTCTTGTAGCTATATATCATTGGCCATTACATCAACTTGATGTTAAGAATGCCTTCTTGCATGGCTCTCTGCAGGAGGAAGTATATATGGAGCAATTTCTCGGTTTTGTTGCTCAGGATGAGAATAGAAAAGTGTGTCAACTCAATAAATATCTGTATGGCCTAAAGTAGTCACCCCGTGCTTGGTTTGGAAGACTCAGTCAGGTGGTTTTACAATGTGGGTTACAGCGAAGCAACTTTGATCATTCGGTTTTCTATCGGCAATCTGATAAAGGATGCATTCTCTTAGTGGTGTATGTGGATGACATAGTAATTATAGGCAGTGATGGGTATTGGTGATCTTAAAATATTCCTCCAAACCTAGTTTCAAAAAAAGGATCTCCGTCCTTTGAAATATTTTTTCGATATTGAAGTTGCTCGAAGCAAGAAACGTATCTTCCTGTCACAGAGAAAATATACTTTAGACTTACTTGAGGAAACAAGAATGATAAGGGCTAAACCATGTGAAAGCCCGATGATACCTAACATAAAGCTCACAGCTGAAGATGGGGATGCCTTTCAAGATGTTGAGAGATATCGAAGGTTAGTTGGAAGCTTAATTATCTCACAGTAACTTGTTCGGGTATTGCCTTTCCAGTGAGTGTTTTAGTTAATTTATGTCATCTCCAAGGACCACTCATTAGGAAGCCATTATGCATCTACTCAAATATCTAAAGGAAACTCCTGGGTGTGGCATATTATATGAGAACCATGGGCATTGTGATGTGGAGGGTTTTTCTTATGTGGATTGAGCTGGCTCCCCAATAGACAGACGATCAACATCCGGTTATTGTGTTTTTGTGGGAGGTAATCTAGTCTCATGGAAGAGTAAGAAGCAGAATGGGGTTACTCGGTCAAGTGCTGAATCAGAATATCGGTCTATGGATCAAGCAACGTGTGAATTAATGTGGGTACAACATCTACTTGTTGAGATTGGTTTTAAGAGAAGGAGGCCTATGAAACTTTGGTGTGATAATCAAGTAGCTATCCATATTGCATCTAATCCTGTGTTTCATGAAAGAACGAAACACATTAAGGTTGATTGTCATTTTATTCGTTAAAAGATTCAACAAGGACTTCTCCTTACTGCACATATAAGGATTGGAGAGCAACTAGCAGATGTCTTTACTAAAGCTCTCCATGGGAATGGAGTTGGTTACATTTGTAACAAGTTAGGCATGTCTAATATATATGCTCCAGCTTGAGGGGGAGTGCTAGATCAGAACTTAATGGCTAGGTTAAGAGTTATGTGTGAGTGTGCCTAGCCTTAGTGGGCTTGGACTTTCAATACTGTGCTATACTTGACCTAATTGTTTAATTATAAATAGACATAGAGGAACCTGACAAGTTAAGTTAATAATCCCATTCACATCTATATTCTTTTCTTTCTCTCTTCTCTCGCTGACTACATTATAACACTTATAAAAGAAAAAAAGAAGAAGTAATTCTTTGTGTATATATTATTTTCTTTTCTTCCTATGTTTGTAACCTTACTTTGCTTGGGCAAGTTCATAAATTCCTTATTCAATGCAGAACTATGAACTTGTCTCTCTGATACAATGTTTCTTAAATTGGCTTCTGAACAAGAATGAACACTGTATAGTACTCTGTATGAAATTGCCATGTTCAGCAATAAGACTATGTAGATTAGAAGCTGAGGTTGCAGTAATGTTATATCACATCCTACTTGGTTCAATTTTCATGTTTTTCTTGCTAAAGAGCATTGTGAGTTGTAGCAAAACAGTTGTTAGTTGTCCCATAATGTATGTGTATAAGCCTAGAGTTAATTTATGAGGTATGTCTCCTTTGAGGTCTTTCCACATAATTCAAGTTGTTACATGCATAAGTTCTGGTTAGATTTCCTTGAAAAATAGTCTTTGCCTCCTTGTACTAGTTTGCTTATTATTAATTTTTGTTTTCTTAAAAATAATGTATCAAACTGAAGTTTTTAACTATATTATAGGTAGCTGATGAACTTGTGACTGAATTTGCTGAAACAAAGCAATAGTGTTTCATCTCCTGCTCAAGTTGAGCTTCTGATAAATGATTTTTATACTAGCTTCTACATGCAGAAAGTTACGAGTTAAATATTATGGAGTTATTTTTTAAGGTTGAATATTTGACAGCAACAATATGATGAAAAAAACATCCGTCGAAGGGTCTATGATACTTTGAATGTTCTCATAGCAATGGATATTATCTCTAAGGATAAAAAGGAAATACAATGTAAGGGTCTTCCTCGTACTTGTCTGAACGATATTGAAGAACTTAAGGTTTGCATACTATCTGCTTTTGAAGTGTTTTGCTTGTGGTTTGTGCTTTCACTATAGTGATGTTCTCAGTTAATACTCATACATGAAAAATAGGATATAACTTTTTAAATGTAATTGATCTGATAGACAGAGCGTCTTGGGCTCAGAAATAGGATTGAAAAGAAAGCAGCCTATCTGCGAGAGCTGGAGGAGCAAGTAAGGATAGCTCACTCTGATTATTTTAATTTGGTAAAGGAATTTGGTTTGTGAGCCCCAAGAATTCATTTCACTTTCCTATCAAAATATGCACTTTGTTATAAGAAGACCCTAATAAAATGCATCTTTTCCATAATGACTAATTTCGATTTGCTAACTGCTTGTCTTATCCCATCAAGTATGTAGGCCTTCAGCACCTCATACAACGAAATGAGCAATTATATTCAGGAAATGCTCCTACTGGAGGTGTAGCTTTGCCTTATATTCTCGTGCAGGTACATCTTCTCACTGTCTCCTGCTTTTGGTGAATTTGTCCACTAGAAACTGTTGCTCAGTTTTGCCTGGATTTTTCTGTTTTATTTGTACGATAATTCATATTCAATGTTTGACATGGTTTAAGTGGTCTCAACTCTCTAGTTAGCATTTGCTTAATCGGCGGGCTAGAAATTAATATATATAGAATATGTCATTACTCCAGCTTCTTAGGTGAATTTACTAGAAATTGGATTTTGCCTTTCCGTGGACATCCTCTAGAATTTTTCAACTGATTGAACGTAGGTGCTATAAAGATTGTTATTATTATATATTAAAAGTTTATTATCGGCTCGCTCTGTTAAGTTCGCCTTACACAGGCTATCATTAGTCATTGTATTTGTTAGAGGACGTAGTCATAGTTCTTAGAAGGTTGTATCCTTGTTAATTTTAATGAAGGATTTTACCCCCCAAGAGAAAGGAAAAAAATTTAAAAACATTTAATTGCAAAATGCTGTGACGTGGAGAGTCTGCTTTATAGTTCATCTTTTCATCTCATTGTTTTTCTGGGTTTCGGCAAATTGTAGACACGCCCTCATGTAACTGTTGAAGTGGAAATATCAGAAGATATGCTGCTTGTGCATTTTGATTTCAATAGGTAAGAAATATTCTCTAGTCGGTAATGAGAAACCAGTTTTTCTTTTCAATTTATGCTTGCTTTCTCCTCTATCTGAAGCACTCGTTTTGGGTTGTACGGCAACAACTATGTCTAAAATCTTTCTTTTTAATTTATGCTTACTTTATCCTTTCTCTGTCTCGATCTGTTCTTGCCATGAAATGGATATATCCATATTTTTTCACTCGAGATAATAAAATATGGTCTCTCTCTCTCTATCTCTCTCTCTCTCTCTCTGCAGCACTCCTTTTGAGCTTCATGATGATAACTATGTTCTCAAGGCAATGAAATTTTGTGAGAGACCACAGAGTGATAATATGGCACAGAACCTTACAGATGGGGGTAAAGGCTCTAGCATTTCAGGATTGTATCAGCCGCCGGCTCCTTCTTCAGTTTCAAACCCGCCAGTTAGGCCTCCCACCTTACCGCCACTTCCTGGAATATTGAAAGCAAGAGTTAAGCATGAGAATTAATTTGCAATTTAATTATGATAGTCTTGCCCTATTTAAGTATGTTTGTAAATTTTTTAAAGTAGTTTGCTGGTAATTAATAGACCATATAGTTACTCATCAATACAGCAAAGTCATTCTGTAAGTTAGAAGCGGATTTATCCATTTGCTTCTGTATTCTTAGGGGTTGTTTTTGGCAAATTCTTTGCTTACCATGCCCATTCTTACTACCATAACTGTTTTCTTTCATATTATTTCACTGTAGTTTTGCCCCCGTTAATGCTAGTTCGTAGAGATCATGAAATGGTATACATTAGCATCGGATTAATTTTAGAATTCACTTATCTAAGTGTAAATGATTACTTCTTGTGAATCCTTTTTTATATTTATGCAAAGCCGATGCATCCTACCTTGCAGGTTTCATATTATTCACAATGCTCCCCTTTAGGCTTTGCATGTTTCATTACAAAATTTTAAGAGGAAACCGTCTTTGTTTTACACAACATTCTTTCAGAAGTTTATCCCGAGGATAATTGAGCATTATTTTTATTGAAAATAACTCGCTTCTATAATATGAAGTTGGTACCATCCTGCATCCACTTCTTTCATTTGATTAATAAGACGCCTACATGACTAGGAAAATCTAAGCTACCAAACTGTAATTCTGCTCCCATTAAAACATATTTGACCGATTTGTGCCGACTATAAAAAGTATTTGATTAAATCGTTCTCAATCTTACCAGAAGTTTTACCCCACATCATGATTCATTTGAACATGTACAAACCAAAGGAATTAAATTTTGTTTAAAAATATTGTTTTGGTCGCTCAAGAAATAAAAACGTTTCGAAACGCTTCAAAAATTTCGTAGAAACGAAAGATTTTTAAAGAAAAATTTAAACAATATATTTTTTTAATTTTAAATAATTCTAACATAATAATAATGATAAAAAAATATAAAATTAGATATATAGTATTCAATAATTACATTCTTATTTAATAAGTTAATATTTTTTATAATGCATGTAGATAAGAGATCAAAGTATTTTTATTTATTTTATATTTTTTCAATTTTTGTCATAATAATTTATTATTAATAAACAAGAAATATTGATAATAAGTAATTATTTAAAAGTTTAAAAATTTTAATATAAATAAAATTTAAAAAAATATGATTTGCAATTGCCTAAATGAGTTTAGAGTCAATTTCATATTTAGTTATTGAATAAATTAAGAATTTAGGTATTAAATAAAAAATTAGAAAACATAAAAGGACAGCAGGTGGTTGGCAAAAAAAAACTTCATATATCTCATACTAACCAAAAGAAAAATAAATATTTTAATATATTCAATAAAAAATTAAGAATTAGTAATGGATATATTTTAAAAGGATTCCTTCTCATTCACAAATCCTTACCTAACCCTCAGATCTAACATCTCCCCTTCTTTGTTACTTCTGTGGTGAAGGACTCTCTTCTCACTTTTGTTAGTTCTGTCGCGAGACTATTCTAAGAGAGTGTGAGTGCGAGCACACCGAGTATGAGAGTTGAGATGGCTTCACTCTTTAGATTTGGAATAAATTTTGTAGAAATTTGGCTTCGATCTATGAAGAAATCAGAAGAGCGAGAGTTGAGAAGTAAGGATCTTTTGCAAAGAAGGGATCTCATTTCAGTTTTGTGTGTTTCGCTTGAAATTCAATAAAATTTACAAATTTCGTTTGAAACTCTTCAATTTTTTTTTCCATGGAAATGTTTGATTTTTGTTTTGAGTTTGATGTTTCATTTCTATCTCACACGAAACCAAAAAATTTCATGCATTTTGGTCGAAACGAAACAAAATGAAATTTTCATCCTTGTCATAAACATTCTCGAATATCCTTTGCCAGCAAAAAGTACCAAAACACCTCTAATGCCTTCCATAATATTATCACTTTGACTCTTACTCTTATTGTGTGCACCAATACCAATTATGTCATACCCTCATCCACTTTCAAACGTGTTAGGAAGTTTTGTGTTTTCTCCCAATTTTTATCCTCTCCTAATGTATCTCGTCTGGGTAATTTTTATTATTTCAACATTTAATTTTGTCAAACAGACCTGGCCCTACTAGGCATTTCATTTCATCATTTAATCTCTTTCATCAAAATTTTCATTTCCATGAAAATTTAATTTGCTGCATACATAGAATTTCAAAGTGGTTGCTTTGAATTTCTAGACCACCGAACATTATCAGCTTCATTTCCCAAGTTTCCAATTTTTTACTCTCCAAACAAAATACATATTTTTATATTTACTTATTACTTAGTTGAGTTAGTTGAGAATACCCTGAACTTTGTTCTCTACTCTTCTCACATAAAAAACAAATAAAGAGGAGCATTTGTCAATACTATATACGTATCCGGATATTTTTTTTTAAAATGTAAAAGAAATTTGATTTATTGGTTAAATTTTTTCAAATATTTTAAAAATGGGAAGTAAAGAAATTCATTTATGCATTTTAATCTATTTCCTCAAAATTTGCGTTGCAATGAAAGTTTTTGCTCCATGCATGGAATTTTTAAATTATATCATTTAATTCCTTGACCACCCAAAGTTTTTATCATTTTTGTTTTCTCGATAACTATTGTGGTGGTCTAGGTCTAGGCCAATACCAGATAGTCGATGATCAAAATGGCCAAAACATTCTATTACTCAACTGGTTATATGATCATGCAACTGCTAAAGTTATTTGTAGTCAGCCTATTTCTTTTTGTCCACTACAAGAAAACATGATTTTTCTCACTGAATTTCTCACGGCAACAAAATCTGTGAGAATTTCTCACGGCATTTCTCACAGAAGATTTATTACTCACGGATTTTCTCACGGCTAATTCATCCGTGAGAAAATCCATGAGAATGTCGGGAGAAAAATTGTGAGAAAGATAGGCACCAGGTGGCGCGAAACATTTCTCACGAACAAATATCCGTGAGAAACGGTAATATTTAAAACGCAGCGTTTTGTTTTCTTTTCTCACGAAAATTTTTTGTGAGAAATTTCTCATGAATATTCGGTCGTGAGAAAAACTGTGAGAAATCTGATTATATGCCCTAACAACGAAATCCCTCTTCAAACCCATTTTCCCTCTTCCAGTTGCTGAAGCTCAAGCTTGGCCATTCCCCTGTATACGCGACGTCCCAACACCTCTGTTCGGCCAATTCCTCCATAATCATGCTCCATCCCTTGGCCTTCATTAGTTTTGTAGCATAAACCCCCCCCCACTGTGCCGTCACCTTGTCGCGGCTCACCGGAAAACAGCCCCACCAGCAGCTGTTTTGCTTCCAGCCCAGCAAGGGAGCGTTAGGTGTAAGCCATCATTGCTATTGGACATTGTGGAGGGTGGAAATTGGTGATTTTGTGACTTTATGCATAAATTCCAGCCTAAGCCAGTTTTATGAGGATTATGACTTCAACTGAGTTTGGTTGGTTATTACCTTGTAGCTGTGATGTTCTTAGTTTATTGGAAACATTATGTGGTTTAACATAATGGGCTAATTATGCTTTAAATTTAAGTAATGAATTTGGGGTGCTAGAAATTGATCCAAGTAGGAAGTTTCTTGGCTAAAAATTTATGTAGGTTCAAAGCCATTTGATTAAGAAGCTATCTATCATTCTTTGATTGGAAAGCAAGCAAATATTTGACTATGAGAAAATTGGGAAATTGTTAACTATTGGTTGAGGAAGAATTCTATAAACTCAAATTTACCAAATTTCAAGATGGCGCTTACTGTTTTAGCTAGTGATGTATAAAAGATTGTATACTAAATGGCATCATATATTTGTTCTAACCTTAACCAATCACATACTAACTGACACCACACTACAAAAAGCCACAAGGGGTTCAGTAAATTAAGCTACAATATATGCTTGGTGTCCCATTTAATATAATAATTAGTACTGTAAACACTGAATTTTGTCCAGGCTTAAAATATATATATATAAAATAAATAAGTATATAACAATATAATAAAATAAATAATAAAAAATTATGATAAAAGAGAAGGAAAGAATATATAAAAAAAAAAAACCTGCCGCCCACTTCTCAGCCTAATCCACCTGCCAAACCCGGTCCAACTCGTATGACTCCCTTGATCCGCCTGACCCATAACCCGGTTCTCCCTCTGAAATCCCTAATTTTGCGTTTTCTCCTCACCCCTGTGACTTCACCCCTGTGTGCTTTACTGCTCCTGTACCTCTGTCTCCCATGCTTTATGCCATGGTTGCACCTATACCCTTCTTTCTACCACAGTCACGCCTGTATTACCCTAGCCCCTTGCCTTTTGCTCTAATCGTTTACGGCTGTTCAATGACTGTGTACCAACCACGTGCGACAAGTTTTCTTACGTTGGCGGCCCGGGATCAATTAGTCAGCTGGGATCAAGGGATCCGTTCCAGGAAGTTTACCAGGAGTTAGGGTATCTTTGAAGATTATAAATGAAGACCGAGGAGACTGAAGAGAGGGGGCAGCGAGAGAGGTTTGATCATCGAGGAGGGTGTTTCTGAAAATCGAGAGCTGAAGAAGGAGGATAGAGGATGAAACAGGGAAGAAAACTCTGAAGATAGGGGTATTTCTTTTTATTTTGCCAATTAACCTATGTTATGGGTTTAAAATTTTCATTGCTTATTGAGGTAAAGCAGGACAGGTTTTAATTTCTGAATGGTGTGTGCTATAACTAAGTCCTGTTAGAACATCTTTTTCAATTTCTTATTTTGCTTGATAGGAATCAAACCATGCGTTTCTATTAGAGGTTAATCTTTGCCAAGCAGGTCTTATCATTGTTTGATTGTTATATTGTTAATAATGTCATGTTGTTGCCTAGTTCTTTTTCTTTCGTTACCAAGTTCATCACTGTATGAAAAATGAAAGGTTGTTGCTGTTTCCTTTATCATGCTGCCATATGTTTTTACGGTTAACCTACAATCCTGGGGACTTAATCCCAGGGGGATAGAACCTGTCCATTGCTGATTTAGGGGTCAATCCCGAATTTTTTTGATTGGGCCTGAAGTCTTTTTGGAATTACAACACTATTTTGGACAATGAATTTTAGGATTTGGGATATCTAACCCCTTTTGGTGCACTTCCTGTATTTCGGTTTGATTGTTGCAACATCATTTTTTAGCAATCTCATATCAGTATTGAGTCTAGTCTTTCAAGCTGAAGTGAGTATACTGGGTTACAGACGTGACATAACTAAGTTTGTTAAAGGGGATAGATGATTGAGTTTTACCTGAGGCTTCACTTTGTTGAATCGAGTTCCATCCTTCTCGATTTAAAATGTAACCATGTTAAAGGGTTGGTTTGATCTGATTCAGATTAGAGTTTTCATTCCATGCCTTCAATGTTTCTGTTCAAACGCATGTTAGCTATTGTTTAGGAGGACTGCCCTCCCTGTTTCAGAGTGTTTACAGTTTAGATGATGATTTAAATATGTGAAGCATATAGGTTTGCATCCTGTAAATGGTTTGCTGTCTAGAGTGATATTCTCTGGTGCAAATTTGATTTTCATCCAAGATTATTTACACTAAAATTGAGTTAATCTAAATGCCTTGGATGGTTACTGGATTACCATGGGACCTTACTCAATGCAGATTTGCGTTTTTGAGCCATTTATCTAAGAAATTATAATTTTAGTTTTGATATTGTTCTGAAGTAGAGTTTGCTGAATGTACACCCATTGGTATTTCTTGTGGATACTTG
>JASKGM010006650.1:0-10826 GCA_034509205.1 Ceratonia siliqua
TGGTGCCACCAATGACATGACACCATGCATCACCATCAAATGAAAAAAGACATGTTTATCTAAAAATGATGCATAGTACACGTTATTGGTGGCAACAAAAATTGAGGGTACCATAACATTATCATTAAATCTTACATATTGATTACGCTCAAAATAGTACCTTCAACTAAGCAGCTATTAGCATAACTTTAGGTGCCGATCCCAAAGAGAACCAAAATAAACCAACAAAAGAGGTTGACACAATAAAAAATAATTGATCAAAAAGATGAATAATGAAAAGAACAATAATTAAGATAACAAGATAATAGTTATCACAAAAAGAAAATCAATATGAGAATGACAAGGATTCGAGATTCACTTAATTGTTTCATTTTATTGTTACCAACTTTGATTGCTATTTACTACTCAATTTCATATTTCACTCTCAAACAAAGAATTGAAAAATATGGAATTGAAGATAAAAGATAAAGTTATAATCTTTTGCTATGAGAAAAATCTTTTCATGGAAGAACAATGATGATATATTCTTACAAGTTATCTAATATCAACAATATATCAATATGACAATATTGAAGTAGAAGATTAACTCATAAAATAGATATTACCAGTATAACTACAATCTAAAAAGCTGTACATACAAAATGCATGACTGAATTTATATGAAAATGAAGAAGATAACCTCTAGATTGTCACAAAACTATTGATGAACAAAGTATCTTCCTTAATATCAAAATTATAAACTCTAGAACTCTCTCATAGGAATCAAAGAAGCAAAATAGAAAAAATTACACAAATAAGCTCCTCTCTTGCCTTGCTCTAACTTTAGCATAGCTTACAAACCATTCTTGCACACTTCTAGAAAAAGAATGAGAGAAGAATATAAGAATACTCTTTTCTAATGATTGATTGATTGATTGATTCCCTAAAGAGGTTACTTGGACGTCTTTATATAACAGAAGGAGGCCCTTAAATTTCCATTATTGTTTCACTCAATTAGCTTCAATTACTCCTTTATTTCTTTAGCGAAATCATTCCTCTGATCTACTTGATTGTAGACTACCATGTACCTAGACAATTGCTCAATCTGGATTCAAGATAAGAATAGGTGGCTGTCATGATTTTGGGTCAAACATTCTATCCTGTATCCCATTCTTGTCACAATATTTACTCCTTCAAAATGGTTGCTTTGGGAAATATGGTCCACATATGAATTGTGGCTTTTTCTCTTAGCTGTCTAGAGCATCACGAATCATATCAATGGGATTTATAAAGCTGATTTTATGCTCGAAATACGGAAGCATGTCAAGGAAAAAGTTTCCTTATATAGTCTCGACTTCCAGCTAGGTTTTTAATCTCCAAAACGTCTAAATTTGACTTCGCCCTCAGACACAAAGTTGTGCAAATTTGAATCATATTTCCAAATCATTTTGAATCATCCAAATTTGATTTCTGAGTAAAATTTATCCTCAAAATACTAAATCTAGTCAATATTCTTCAAGACATGATATTTAAGGAAACAAAAGCTTTATTTCCTTTCTCTTTCTTGGGCAAGTTTTTGAGTCTTTCTCTAGCAATTCCTTATGATGAAATAATAGCATAGTTAGTAAAAAATAAAATTCATAAAATTATTATAGAAAAATAAAACTATTAAATTCAATATTTTACAAAAGTCAATTAACATACACACATGAAATATGCATTTTTATACTCTCATCACAACCCCAACTAGTTTATTGCTAGTCCCTAGCAATTCAAGAGTAATAGGAAAGCAAAACTTAGTGATTAGTCCAAAATGAAATCTAGCAAAACAACTGAAGTGTTTCAAAAACATTTAGCTCAAAATCATAATCGATATCTAGATCACTTCCATTATCACTTCCAAAATCAATCATGAACCAAGCTAAACTTTTCTTACCACAAACCACAACACATATAACCTTGAGAATTTCGCCATGTAAAAGCCTAAACTCCATATCCTCAAGGGTAATACTGTTTTTAAGGGCATAAGGATTTCACATTTTTAAGGACAGACAAACCAACAAACATTAATATAAAAGATAGGAAAGATTTCTCGTTTGAATTCATCCATTCTAACCGCAAACTAGCTTCAAGATTTCAATCAGTGTACATGAGAAACAATACAAATAGAGCTTGGTGAGAAAACAGCTTCCTAACAACTGAAAACAAACAAGTTTTTATCTTCTAAAATGACAAATGAAAACTTTATTGAACTAAATAATATTGCCACTTTTTTAATTTCTTTTTGCTTGTTTTTTTTTTTTTTGAAAATGGAAAATAGACCTAAAAGGAAAGGGAAGGGAAACTAAATTTCTTCTAGGAAAAAAAAGGAAACGAAAAGAAAATGGGAACTACAGCAAAGAATGAAAATAAATTTTTTGTAAGGAAAGATAAAAGAAAGGAAAAGAAATTTCAAACCATTGTTGTTGATTTTTGTCTCCCCGACAACGGCACCAAATTTTGATCATGCTCAAAATGATACCTTTGGCTAAATGACTATCATAGCATAGCTTTAGGTTTCGATCCCACAGAGAAGTGAAACAAACCAACAAAAGGATGATATAATAAAAAATAATATATCAAAAGGAAGAATAATGAAAGGAGCAATAATTAAAGATAACAAGATAACAATTATGACAAAGAAAAAATCAATATGAGAATGACAAGGTTTCGAGATTCACTTCATTGTTGCATTTTCATTGTTACCAACTTTAATTCCTACTTACTATTTGGTGTAAATCTAAGTTGAACTCCAAACCTCGACAACAAAACCTCAATTTGAAAGCTGATAAGTGCATATTTTGTCATATTTTTATGTTGAATTCTTTTGCATTTAATCGCTTTGTTCTTGAGTTTTTTGAGTTCTTAGTTTAGATTCATGTTTTGTAGGTGTTTTGAAGTGGAAATGCTTTTATAAGAAGAACTAAGTCATGTTAGCATGCTTTGGAGCAATGTAAAAGCAAGTATTTGGGGAAAAGAACTCAAAATCGCATAATTTCGGACCAAAGTCAGAATGTTCAGTACCCCAATGCCCATTCTTGGGTGTCACAACGCTCCAGCAAGTATTTGGTTCCAAACCCTAGAGTTCAGCGCCCCAGCGCTCAAATATCATGCTGCGGTGCCCAAAATGCGAAGAAATTCACCCAGGGTTCAAGGCCGCGGCACAGGCCAAAAATCAGCATTTAGGGCTGAGTGCAGCAGCGCCCAAAAATGGGTGCCACCGCTCGTGCGCGCGCTGATACACTTTAAAAATCCATTTTCACTTCATTTTTACACAATTCTAACATTAGGAAACAAGAGAGAAAGCTTAGAAGAGATGAGGAGAAGTAAAGGAAGGCTGAATGGAGTGAGTTTGGAGAAGATTCAACCTTTTGGAAGTCTTCAATGAGTTTCCTCTTCACCTTTTCTTCTTCTTTTTTGTATTTTCTATAGTTTTCATGGATTATTTTGTTGTAATGAGTAGTTTTATGATGTTAGAAGGCTAAACCCCTTTGGTTGAGGGTGAACTCAATGCCTTGGACATGATTTTGTGATTTTATTCATTGATAATGTATTCAACTTCTCTTGAATGGTTGTTTATGTTCTTCCACTTAATTTGTTCATGATTATTGCTTGGTTTTATTTAAGTGGCCAACTAAATGAACTAGGTAATCATCTAATGCTAGGGTAAAGGATTGAATACGTAATAGTTTGATTCTCTTATTCATAAGTGGCATTTTTTTAGTGATTAGGGATGTCCAAATCCTTGAGAACTATGATGAGGAGCATAACATAGGTTAAATAGTCCAAGCGTCTGAGATTGTTGCCTAGACTAACATATCTTTCTTACCTTAATTCTTTCATTGAATTAAATTTAGGAAGCGTTTTCTAGGCTGTTCATTGGATAGGGAGTAAGTAGAGAGCGTTATTCTATTTTACCAAATAACTAAGGAAAGATTGGGATAATGGAACTCGTTATCTACGATTAGTAATTAAGATAGAGAGTTGAAAACATTGTCATGTTTATAATCATAATAAGTGGTTGTCTATAATCATTTGCCATTGTCCAATGGAGAAGAGTGAATCCTCAACCATACTCCTCACCTTATTCTTACTTTCTTATTGTTGTTGCATTCTTTAATCATATTGCATCTATTTACCTTCATCGTTATTTCTAGGTACCTTTGTTCTCACAAAACCCCCTAATTTAAATTTCAAGCATTGATTATTTAATTTTAATAGTAATTAATCAATTAAACCCAATCGTCTGCGGGAAAACGACCTTTGCTCTGAAAAACAAAAATACTTACCACTATACTGCAAAGAGATTTATATTTTAGTTGTGTTTCCAATTTGGAGGACTTTCAAATTGAGGCTTTGCTGTCGACGTTTGGAGTTCAACATTGGTTTTCCCACCAAAAGCAATCCAAATTGAAAACACAACTAAAATATAAATTCCCTTACAATATAATGGTAAGTGTTTTTTGTTTTATTTTTAAGAGCAATGGTCGCTTTCTCATAGAGAATTGAGTTTAGTTGATTAATTACTAATAAAATTAATAAATCAATGCTTGAAATATAAATAAGAGGTTTTTATGATAATAAAGGTACTTAGAAATAAAGATAAAAGTAAATAAAGACAATAAGACTAAAAAATGCAACAAACAATAAGAAAATTAAAATAAGGTAAGAAGTATGGTTGATGATTCACTTTTCTCTATTAAACAGTGGTAAATGATTATAGACAACAACCCATTATAATTATAAACATAACAATGTTTTCAACCCTCTATTCTAATTACTAACCGTAGATAAAAAGTTCCACTATCCCAACCATTCCTTAGTTATTCGATAAAATAGAAGAACGCTCCCTACTTGCTCCCTACCCAATGAATAACCTAGAAAACGCTTCTTAGATTTAATCCAATGAAAGCATTAAGGTGGAAAAGATAGGTTACTCTAGGCAACAATCTCAAACACTTAGACTATTTAATCTATGTCATACTCCTCATCATAGTTCTCAAGAATTTGAACATCCCTAATCACTACAAAATGCTACTTACGAATAGGAGAATTTAACTATTACGTATTCAATTCTTTATCCTAGAACTAAATGATTACCTAGTTCATTTAGTTGGACATCCAAACAAAACCAAGCAATAATCATGAACAAATCAAGTGGAAGAACATAAACAACCATTCAAGAGAAATTGAATACATCATCAATGAATAAAATTACAAAATCACAAAATCATGTCCAAGGCATTGAGTTCACCCATAACCAAAGGGATTTAGCTTCTAACATAGGAAAATTACTCATTACAACAATATAATCCATAAAAACTATAGAAAATACAAAATGAATGAAGAAAACATGAAGAGGAAACTCTTTGAAAACTTCCAAATGGTTGAATCTTCTCTAAACTCACTCCCTTCAGCCTTCCTCTTATTCTTTTCATCTCTTCTAAGCCTTCGCTCTTGTTTCCAAATGTTAGAATCTGGTAAAATGAAGTGAAGAATGCATTTTTAAAGTGAATCAGTGCACACGGGCACTGCAGCCTTACTTTGGCGCATCACAGCGCTTAGCCTTAAGTTTTGATTTTTGGGGATTATACATGGACGCCGCGACCATAGTAATCTAGCACCGTGGCTTTAGTCCGAAATTATGCGATTTTGAATTCTTTTTCCCAAATATTTGTTTTTATAATACTACAAAGTATGCTAACATGACTCACTTCTTTACATAAATGCATTTTCACTCCAAAACACCTACAAAATATGAAACTAAGTTAAGTACATAATCAACTTAAGAACAGAATAATTAAATGCAAAAGAATTCAACATAAAAATATAACAAAATATTCAATTATCAAATTCTCCCACACTTAACCTTTGCTTGTCCTCAAGCAAACTAAAACAACAAATTAAACAACAAAGGACCAATACACTATTTCTAACTCTTAACACTTGCATTTCACCAAATTCATGAAGTCAATGATCAAAGAATCAAGAAAATAACTCAAAATTCTTCAAAAATTTCAACAAATACATTATCATTCACTAATAATCTAATCAAGTGTGTATGTGAGTACCATATACTTTGCAAATCCAGAATTTCACACGCAAACATGTAACAATTACAAGCAAGCCTCTTATTTTTTTTTTATTTTTTTTTTCATTTTTGGCAGTTGGTACTAAAAGGTGGGTCACATTTTGATGTGAGAATTTCATACTTTTTGGTACAAAATTTCAGCTACTCAATAAACCACAATCACTAGCATGCTTATAGTCTAAGTATCATTTGACGTAAAAGCCCTCTACTTTTGGTGTGAGCGCCTAGTTACTAAGCACATAAAACTATCGAAGCATAACCTTACTTTTATTTTCTTTTGTTTTTCTTTTCATTGACAACTTGAGGCAAAAATTTTCTACCCATGTGCATACCACTTTTCCAGCATTACAAAGTACAAAGCATAAGTGCACTAAATGTTTGATCGGAAGTTCATGAATCATAATGTATTCAAAGAACTAATTACAAAATTTTTCAAAATTTTCTCAATACGACGAAAATATAACTATCATGTCATTAGTTACTTCACAAAACTAAGAGCCAACAAAAAACATATAAATCGACAAAACCTAAACCTCTCCCCCACACTTAGCTCTTAGATTGTCCTCAATGTAAGTATAAATAACTTAGACATCAAAACCATGTATGGAAGAAAAGAATAGCAATGACAAACAATAATAAGTATCATAAAACAAAAGAGAGTTAGAAATATCTCATTTGATTGGATTTGAGAGCTTTCTTTCCTTCAGGTTGCCTCCTGAGAGCGCTTGATTTAATGTCTTCAGCCTAACGTAGACATGCAAGGTTACTCTTTAGTATAATCTGATTTTTGGAGGTGTAAGGTATCAATCTCATTTGTAAAAAAATTCTCATAATATGGCTTCAGGCGATGTCCATTCACTTTAAATATGTTCCTTGTCTTTAGAACTTTTAATCTCTGCTGCATTATGGTTAAAAACATTAGTGACAACAAATTGGCCCATCTAGCGGGATCTCAACTTACCAGGAAACAATCTCAATCGAAAATGATATAAAAAAGAACTTTTTGTCCCTCATTAAAATGTTTTCTAGAAATGTTTTGGTCATGAAAGGCCTTTGCCTTTGCCTTTGCCTTGTAAATTCTCAAACTTTCATAGGACTGATTTCGAAGCTCCTCCAATTCTTGCAATTGAAGTTTTCTATGAGTTCCCATTGTGTCCAACTCCATATTGAATTGTTTAACCGCCCAATAAGCCAAGGCGATAGGGAGACATATCAATGGGTGTCTTAAAAGCGATTCTATATGCCCATAAGGCATCATAAAGTCTTAAACTCTAATTTTCCGGCATGGATTTATAATCTTCTCAAAAATGAACTTGATTTCTCGATTAGACACTTATATTTGTCTACTAATTTGTAGATGATATGGAGTAGATATCCAATGAGTGATGTTGTAATTTCTTAGCAAAGCTTCCGCATATTGGTTACAGAAATGGGTTCCTCTATCACTGAGGATTGCTCTTGGAGTACTAAACCTAAAAAAAAATTTGGGACTTGACAAAATTCACAACAACTTTAGCATCATCAGTTTTGGTGGCTTTAGCTTCCACCTATTTAGATACATAATCTACTGCAAGGACTATATATAGATTTTCAAAATAAGGAGGGAATAGTCCCATGAAATCAATATCCTAGATGTCAACGATTTTAACAATTAAAATGTGACTCTAGGGCCTTTGATTTCTAGGCCATATATTACCCGTTCTTTGACATTTATCACAAGCCTAGCAGAAAGTATAAGAGTCCTTGAATAATGAAGGCCAGTAAAAATCACAGTCTAACACCTTAAGAGTCGTCCTTCTAGCTCTAAAGTGTCTTCCACAAGAATATGAGTGGCAAAAAGTCAATATAGAATGAAATTCAAATTCAGGAATACATCTTCTTACCACTTGATCGGAGTAATGCTTCCAAAGGTATGGGTCATCCTGCATGTAGTGCTCAGAATCACTCTTTAACTTCTCTCTTTGTGCATGGGTCAAATCCTGTGGTATAGACTTGGTAGCAAGATATTTAACTATATCAGCATACCACAGAGTGACCATACTAACTGAAAGTAGCTGGTCATTAGGAAATTGTTCCTGTAATGGTATTGCTTCTTCATCCTGCACAAGCCGGCTCAGGTGATTCACTTCTAGGTTCTCACTCCCCTTTATGTCTTTGATTTCTAAGTCAAATTCTTGTAAGAGGAATACCCATCTGATTAACCTCGGCTTAGCATCTTTCTTGGTTAACAAATACTGCAATGCTACATGATTAAAAAAAATAGTTACTTTAGTGCCTGACATATATGATCTAAATTTTTCTAAAGAAAAAATTACAGTAAGTAGTTCTTTCTCAATTATTAAATAGTTCGGTTGGGTGTCGTTCATAGTGCGAGAAGCATAATATATTGCATGAGGTGCTCTCCTAACCCTTTGGCCCAAAATAACTGCTATGGGATAGTCACTGGCATCACACATGATCTCAAATGGTATATTCCAATATGGTGGTTGGATCACGGAAGTCGAAGTTAGACTCTCCTTCAATATGGCAAAAGCAATTTTGCATTTATCATTAAATAGAAATGTCACTTTTTTCTGCAATAACTTGCATAGGGGAAATGCAATACAGGAGAAATCTTTAATAAAGCTGTGATAAAATCCTGCATGATCAAGAAAAGCACGCACTTCCCACACAGTAGTGGGGAAGGGTAAAGAGCGAACAAGATCTATCTTAGCTTTATCAACCTCAATCCCTTTAGCAGATATTACATGTCTTAAGACTATTCCCTGATTAACCATGAAATGATATTTTTCTCAATTTAGCACTAAGTTAGTCTCTATGCAGCGTTTAAGTACAAGTGACAAATTGTCAAGGCATATATCAAATGAATCTTCATAAACACTAAAATCATTCATAAAGACCTCACTGCTGTTCTCAACATAATCAAAGAAGATATTCACCATGCACCGATGAAAAGTAGCAGGAGCATTGCAAAGGCCAAATGGCATGTGCCTGTAGGCAAATATGCCAAAAGGGCATATGAAAGTAGTCTTCTCTTGGTCTTTTGGAGCTATAATGATCTAGTTATACCCTGAATAGCCATCAAGAAAGCAATAGTTAAAATGACCAACTAATCTATCAAGCATTTGATCAAAAAAAAGGAGAGGGAAATGGTCTTTGCATATTTTTGAGTTAAGTTTTCTATAATTAATGCAAACACATCACCCAATTTGCACATTGGTGAGGACAAGCTCATAGTCCTCATTCACCACAACGGTGATGCCCGATTTCTTTGGGACTACTTGTACCGGACTCACCCACTTACTGTCAGATATTGGGTATATAATCCTAACATCTAGGAGCTTCAGTATCTCATTTTTCACAACCTCTATCATTGGAGGGTTAAAACGACGTTGTGCCTCTCTACATGGCTTGGCTTGGCTTCATCCTCCATCAGTATCCAATGCATGCATGTTGATAGGCTAATTCCTTGGATATCGACAATGGTCCAACCAATGGCTGTCTTGTGAGCTCTTAGCATGCGACCCAACTTGTCTTCTTGAAGCTTTGTGAGGCCCTTTGCTATTATTACCGGTAAAGTGTCCTCTTCACCAAGGAACATGTACTTTAGGTGATCCAGTAAAGGCTTTAATTCCAATTTAAGTGGCTGCACAATTGAAGGAATAAGTTTTTCATTTGTCATAAGTAATCCAATGAAAAAGGCATTAAAAGTTCTTGAAATTTTTGGCAAAGCATGTAATGTTGCCACTGATTCATAAACTTGATCACCCACAACCAATTCCTTGCTGGTTTCTTCAAAGTCATCTTCATCCAGACAATTGATCATGGTTACTTCCAAATTTTCTAAGTCATGTGAATTCAAAATCTATTAAGACAAAGAATCCACAACGTCTACTGCAAAAACAGAATTACAGTCAACTGGATATTTCATTGTTCAAAGATAGGAAATTTTACTTCCTCGATTAAACTCCAGTGTAATTGTCTTAACAAGGACATCAATCTTTGCCTTATATGTAATAAAAAATAATCTTCCCAACAATAATGGCGTAAAATTGGGTGATAATTTATCTTCCATGTTTAGCACATAATAGTTTGCCAGGAAAAACATTTCATTTACCAACATTAAAACATCCTTAACCACTCATTTTGAATAAGCGTTAGATCTATCAGCAAGTTGTATTATCACACAAGTTTCTTGCAAAGGGTCAAGATTTAGGGATTCACACATAAAAAATGACATGACATTAATAAAAGTTCCTAAATCTAACATAGCATGGTCAAACCTGGTGTGATTTATTGTGCAAGGTATTGTGAATGTTCCTGGATCTTTACACTTAGGTGGAAGCTTTCTCTAAAGAATGGTTGAGACATTCTTGTCCATACTGATTTTCTCATTTCCCTAGAGCTTTCTTTTAGAAGTATAAAATTTCTTCAAGAATTTTGCATATCTGGGTACTTGCTTAATGGCTTAAAGAAGAGGTAACTAAATCTCAACTTTTTTGAAAGTCTCTTTTATGTCCCTCTTCCATTCCTCATTTTTGTTCTTTGCAAAAAGACTAGAAAATAGAGATTTTGTCACATATGATGGAGTAGGAGGTGATGACTTTGGATCAACCTTAGGAGATGATGATTCTTAGGTAGGTGGAAAAGGCATATGGGTATTTCATTGTTCATGGGTGTTCTTTCTTGGTTCATCTCAGATGATATGCAGCAGTTG
>JASKGM010006651.1:0-10824 GCA_034509205.1 Ceratonia siliqua
TCAAGTTTATAAACCAGGGAAGGGTAATTACAGTGAAGAGTGAAGAAGAAATGTTGATTTCCAAACCTGTTTCTATCTCTTATGTGGAAGCGGCTGAACAAAGCATGGAAAGTACCTTCCAGACTTTGGAAATCATAGAGAAAGCACCTGAGATTAGAAAGGCTACGAAGCCAAGAAATTTGGTGGAAAGCATGCTGCTCAGACACAGCTATCAGCCAGGAATGGGTTTAGGTCGGGAACTACAAGGAATTAGCCAGCCAATTCAAGCAGTTAGAAATATAGGAATGCAAGGACTAGGATATGAGTTCAAAGAGGAGGTAAGAAGTAATAAAGGCATCCCCCAGCTTAAGGAAACTTTCCTGACTCCACTACGAATAAGTTTTATGGACTCATCTGTTAATACTCTGAGGGGTGGTGAAAGACAAGATGATCAAAAGGGGTCCAACCAGGACAACACCTTGCCGTGCAATTGGGAAGCAAAGTTACTCCCAGAAGTTTACTCTTATAAGTAATATTTAGTTTTAGCCTCATTTTGAACTGGCCGAGGTCCAAGGCAATTACTTTGTTTTCGCACATATGGACCTTTTTTTTGTCTAATGGAATGAAATGTATAAATTTTGTTTACATCTACACGTCTCCTTCATATTCATTTGCTCTTATTCTAAATATCTTTGATTAGCTTCCTGTCTATTTCCTCATTCAGGGAAGTTGTTCTTTCCCAATTTTCACATCATCCTGAAGTTCTTCAGTATTCTACATTTGATTCTCATGTTGGTGCAAGTATAAGTAATGAGGCCACTGAAGAACCAGATTATGAAACTGTGGAGAGATTTGTAAAAATAATTGAATCTTCTGAAAAAGGAATAAAACCCCATAATGAAGAAGTAGAAAAAATAAATTTAGGGACAGAATAATATAAAAGGGAAGTTAAAATTGTAAACAACTCAGAAAGAAGTGAAATGATATCTTTACTCCAAGAGTTCATTGACATATTTGCTTCGTCTTCCCAAGACATGCCAGGACTAGATTCTCAAATAGCATCGCATAGAATTCTTTTGTATCCGGATTATTCTCCCACCAAACAGAAATTACGAAGGATGATTCCAGAATGGTCACTAAAAATTAAGGACGAGGTGATGAAACAAATAGAGGCCCGCTTTATCGAGGTATCCCAATACCCAGAATGGGTATCCAATATAGTCCATGTTCCCAAGAAAGACGGGAAGGTAAGAATGTGTGTAGACTACAAGAAGTTAAATGACGCCAGTCCAAAAGATGACTTTCCTTTACCACATATCGATGTATTGGTAGACAATACGGCAGCTAATCATCGATATTCCTTTATGGATGGGTATTCTGGGTATAACCAAATTCCCATGGATGAAGCTGATAAAGAGAAAACCACTTTCGTTACACAGTGGGGAACATTCTGTTACCAGATAATACCATTTAGCCGTAAAAACGCATAAGCCACTTATCAAAGAGCAATGGTTACCTTATTCCATGACATGATGCATAAAGAAATTAGGGTATATGTGGATGACATGGTAGCAAAGTCCAAGGGAAATGAAAGTCATGTGGCAGTCTTAAGGAAAGTATCTGAAAGAATATGCAGGTATAAACTCCGGTTGAATCCCAACAAATGTACATTTAGGGCATCCTCTGGAAAACTATTAGGCTTCATCGTAAGTCAAAAGGGGATTGAGGTTGGCCCAGATAAAATCAAAGCTATTCAAAATATTCCGTCTCCTCGCACCGAAAAGGAAGTGAGAAGTTTCCTGGGAAGGCTCAACTATATAGCTCGTTTCATTGCTAATCTAACGCGAGCATGCGAGCCAATGTTTAAATTATTGAAGAAACATAATCCCAGTAAGTGGGATGAAGATTGCCAACAAGCTTTCGATAAGATCAAATCCTATCTTCAGAATCCTCCAGTTCTAATGCCGCCAACTCAAGGTAGACCTCTATTGTTATACCTGTCGGTGTCACCTACAGCCATGGGAGCAATGTTGACACAGCACGTAGAAGGAAATAGGAAGGAAAGAGCCATTTATTACCTAAGCAAGAAATTTAATGAATGTGAGAGTCGATACTCTTCGATTGAAAAGACTTGCTGGTCCCTAGCCTGGGCAGCTAAACGACTTCATCAATATATGGCTCACCATACTATTCTGCTTATTTCTAGAATGGATCCTATAAGATATGTCTTTGAAAAACCGCATTTATCTAGTAGGGTCAATAAATGGCAAGCTATCTTATTAGGATATGATATAAAGTATGTTACGCTCAAATCCATCAAAGGTAGCATAATTGTAGATCAGTTAGCAGAAAATCCAGAAGACGAACATCAATTAGTGGACTGCGAATTTCCTGATGAGGATATATTAGAGATAGAGGAATCTGGACCAGAGAAAAGCTGGAAAATGTATTTTGATGGTGCAGTAAATGTAAACGGGAAAGGTATAGGATCCATCCTTCTTTCTCCTAAAGGGATCCAATTCCCAATGGCTATCAAATTAGACTTCGATTGTACCAATTATATGGCAGAATATGAGGCTTGCGTTAATGGTTTACAAGAGGCACTGTCAATGAACATCAAGAAGCTAGAAGTCTTTGAAGATTCAGCTTTAATAATTTATCAAGTGAATGGAGATTGGCAGACTCGAGATTCAAAACTGATCCCATATCAAAAACATCTGTCTCTTCTAGTTGAGAAATTTGAAGAAGTTTCATTTACTCACTTAGGTCGAGACAAAAATCAATTCGCGGATGCTTTAGCTACTTTAGCAGTTATGGCTAAACTAGACCAAGAAAGTAACGTTCTCCCTGTGAATGTTGAATATAGAGGCCAGTCGGCTTATTGCTTGAATATTAATCAAAATGAGGAACAACCCTAGTATGAGGATATTAAATGATATATACAGTCTCGACAATACCCAGATGGCACAGAGGAAAATGACAAAAAAACCATTAGACGGTTATCAATGGGATTTTTCTTAAGCAGGCAAGTGTTATATAAAAAAGGGTATGATGGAGCATTGCTTCGTTGCTTTGACAACAAAGAGGCACAATCTATTATGATAGAGGTACATGAAGGGATATGTGTAAGCCATGCTAATGGGCATCTTATGACGCGTCAAATCTTGAGATGTGGCTATTATTAGACTACAATGGCAAAAGATTGCATTAGCTATTGTCGAAAGTGCAATAAATGTCAAATTTATTCTGATCGCATCAATGCCCCACCGTTTCCTTTACATAATATGACCACATTGTGGCCATTTTCCATGTGGGGTTTGGATGTAATAGGGCCAATTAACCCTAAAGCATCTAATAGCCATCGGTTCATACTAGTGGCTATTGATTATTTTACCAAGTGGGTAGAAGCAACCTCCTACACCAATGTTACACAAAAGGTGTTTGTCAAGTTTTTACGGCTCAATATTGTCTGCAGATGTGGTTTGCCATCCAACATAATCACTGATAACGCGACAAACTTAAATGGGTCAGAGGTTCAGAGGTTATGTGAGCAATTCAAAATCAAGCATCATAATTTCGTACCATACAGACCCCAAATGAATGGGGCAGTTGAAGCAGCGAATAAAAATAGTAAGAGAATATTAGGGAAAATGGTGGTGACCTATAAGGATTGGCATGAAATGCTTCCTTATGCACTTTATGCATATCGCACTTATGTTAGGTCCTCAACCGGGGCAACTCCATATTCCTTGGTATATGGAATGGAAGCTGTGACACCTATTGAAGTGGAAATTCCCTCTCTCAGAGTACTCATGGAAGCACAATTAAATTATGCTGAGTGGGTTAAAGCTCGCTATGAACAGTTGAATCTGATTGAGGAAAAGTGTCTTACCGCTATTTGCCATGGCCAACTTTATCAAAGGAGAATGGCTCGGGCATTTAACAAGAAAGTTAGGTCACGAGAATTTCAAGAGGGAGATCTGGTAATTAGAAAGGTATTGCCCAATCAAGAGGATATTAGGGAAAAGTGGGCACCCACGTATGAAGGGCCTTATATTGTTAAACAAGTATTTAGTGGAGGAGCATTAATTCTTACTGATGTGGATGGGCAAGAATTAATAAGGCCAGTAAACGCAGATGCTGTCAAGTGTTATTACTCATAAAAGAGAAGGGAAAAAAGAAAAGAGAGGTCCACTAAACCAGTGTCAATGATTTGGGCCCTTAATGATGGCACAGTACGCGTACCAGTAGCAACATGAGAATCAGTGTCAAAGAACGTCAAGAACTTCAAATTGGGACAAAAGTAGTCATTATACTTTTGATGGTTCTTCTGTATATTAAAGTCGCTTTGGCTTGTTTATATTATATTCAACAATATATTTGTTATGTGTCTAGTTACCATGTGTTCCCTCTAAACTTGTTAAGGGTCCGTGTGAAGGTTCTTAGAATCCTATCACATCAATATATGCACTTTAATAAAGGGAATTTGTTCATTAAATAAGTTCCCGTTTGAATTTATTCCATAGAAAAACTTTGGTTTTGGAAACAATGAAAAGGGCTAAAATTTAATATTATTGAGGGAAAGCGGATCAGATATGGTAGACCTAGTTTTGCCTTCTTGACGGGAAATAGAATTTCATTTTCAGTAAGATGGCGGATGTTAGTCATCAAAGCTTCAGAAATATGCTAGTATTCAAGAAATTCAAATGATGCAGTGTGCAGAGAAAAGTGTGCAAAGTATGCATTCCCAAAAAACAATCATTAGCTTTTTGTTATTCCATTAGCATGAGTAAGTTACTTTAAGAAAAGAAAGAAAAGAAAAAGAAGGAAATAACAAAAAAAAAACGAATCGATAAATTGTTTTTTTTTTTTTATGAGCAGGTGAAGAAGAAGAAAAACAAGGACATTTTCATAACTCCACTTTGCTTATCAAAGGTGTAACAACTAGTTAAGCTGGTGGAGGACAGCCTAAAAAAGCAGACGGTACAACAACCGCTTAGTCGCCCTACCTCTCGACCTAGTAAACCATCCACCCAACAATCAGCCTGTAATGTAATACCATCTCGCAAGTCACATTGCCATTCAAATAGGCCATCCCAAAATGCCCAAAATGAAGAGCCATTTCCTAACCTTCATATGTCTAATGCAGAACTATTTAAAAAGTTATATGATGACCATCTGATGAGCCCGATACCGGCTAAGTCGTTTGAGCCACCTTATCCACCATGGTTTGATCCAGATGCGCGATGCTTATACCACTTTGGAGTGACTAGCCACTCAATAGAAAACTGCCTAACCTTCAGAGGACATGTCATGAAGTTATTCAAGACCGGAGCTATCATGCTAAGAAATAAGAATCCTGTTTCTCATGCTGGCCCTTCATATACTCAAGAAGAGGGCGACCCTAGGGCTATTTGGGAAGAAGATGAGAAGTAGAGCAGTTGGATTAGGTATAACTAACAAGATCAACTTTTTGGTGTTCGTAATATAAGGTTAACTTGCAATGGTTGTACTATTAAGTAATGGGTAAATCTGAATGCATCTGGCCATAATTCGAGGCCATCTCACTTTTGTTAAACTGTAGCTTATCTTGTGAATATGAAATATGTAAATTAATGTTTGTTCATTTGTTTCTCGCCATCTTATTCTTATCTCTTCCAAGTTTTCTCTTTTAGAGAATTCATTCCTTCATTATTTGTCCATCTTTAAGAAATTTTAGCTTCCATGCTTTGATTCTCATCTTGCAATTGATACAGACATGTAAGACTTTAAGGGAAATAATTATCAAATAGTGGAGATTTGGAGGAAATATTTGAACCATCAGAACAAAAAATAAGTCCCCATGAGATAATGAAGGAGCTTAGGACCAAGTATCCTAAGGGCTCAAAAAAAGTGAAAATGTGAAAAGTTAACAAAACTAGTAAATTCTGACTCAGCAAAAAATGAGAAGAAGAAAAAGAAAGGAAAAGTGAAAAATGGAACATAATGGCGTAAGTCGTAAAACAAAAATTGACTTAGATCAAAAAAAAAAGGAAAAATGAAAAAAAAGAAAATGGAAAGGAAAAGCCTGCTAGGTTGAAAACCCAAAAGGGCGACTTAAGCAAAAGATGAGGCATTAGTTTCAAAGGAACCTGGAACCAAAAGGAAATCGGGTAATCAAGAGTTTGAAGTCAAAGCAAGAATACAAGGAAATGCAACTGAGGCAATTTTTCTGATATCATTACCTATAGAACATATTTCTATTAAAGAATACATGGTACTCAATTGCAATATGAGAATCAATGTCAGCGGATGCTGAAAAATTCAGACTATGGCTAATTTTCATTGTGCCATTTGTTGTGTTTTATCATTTTATTTAATAAAATATGTTTATTTATCTAACGGACTTTAGGGGTCTTATGATCCCATTCTTTCGCTAGTTCCTTTGACAGAGGAGCTCGGTTCATATAACAGGCTTTATGGGTCTCGGGATCCTTTTATTATCTTGGCAGTCTGTTCATATAATAAACTAAAAGGATTTTGCAATCCTTTTGCTATGTTGTCAACTTCCCCCCTCAATAATCAAACTGGGGCAACTTTGCGTTGCTTCTGAATTTTGGAATTTCAATCACTTGTGCAAGGGCTTTATGATCCCTTACTTTAACAAAAGAGGTTTGTTCATTTAATAGACTTCTTCCTCAATTATTCATGGGATAAGTTTTAAGCATATTAAGGAAAGCTAGATTAAATGTTACTCTTTAGTATTTCATTGTTGATTGACTTTGCATTACAACAGCCAAAGAACAACCTACTTAATGTGGTTTGAACTAACAGCAAGCTGTTCATAAATTTAATGCTTAGCGCTTATCTTTGAGAAGAATGGAAAAAAAAGGAAAAAAGATGTCCGCTAAGTCAAAAACCCGAAAAGGGCGGCTTAGGCAAAAAAAAAAAGAAGAAGAAGCCTGCTAAGTCGAAAACCTGAAAATGGTGACTTAGGCAAAAATTAAGAAGCCCGCTAAGTTGAAAACCCAAAAAGGGCGGCTTAGGCAAAAATTAAGGCGTCAAATTGGGAAGGAATCCGTAACTAAAGAATCCGGATAGTCAAGCAAGGGCATGGGATTGAAACAATAATTTGAAAAGCCTAAACTAGGGCAAAATTTTTAAGGAAAGCTCACGATCAATGACATCATGCCACGTCGAGAGGTATAATGGACATATTCTTTTCAGTAAAAATCAAGGATTGCATATGTTGAAAGACTTAGACTGGGGTAACATCTTAGTTTCACTTTGTTTGATCACTTGGTGAAGCTAAAAGGGAAAAGAAAAGAGCTAACTTGATTTAGACTACACTGATATCAGGGTGGTGTCAAACGGGAAAAGAGCCCAGCCTTTTCAAAAAAGGGCACCTCATTAAGAGAAAGTTATTTCTTAAGACCAATTGGAAAAACACACACACAAAAAAATGATGAAGAGAAAAGAAGGAAGATTGAAGAGTCGATTCCAGGGGCGATGAATGGTTTGGTCAAGTTTTCTCAAAAATACAGGGCAGATTTCAAAACACCTGGCCTATTTTTGACTTCACGTGGCTATTAGTTTGTGCAAGTTTAAAATTTTAATTAGTTGCATGTTGTCTTCAAAATATAAAGCATGTTTTTCTACAATAAAAAAATTGTTATCTCTCACCCAAAAAAATAATAATAATAAATAAATAAAATAATGATAATAATAATAATAATAAATAAATGAATAAATAAATGATAATAGTAATAGGTACTGTTGTCTTTAAATTTCCCCGGTATTGAGGTTATTCCCGTACCGTTGTCTTTAAATTTCTCCGGTATTGAGATTCTCCTTTACCGTCGTCTTTAAATTTCCCGGTATTGAGGTTATTATCGTACCGTTGTCTTTAAATTTCTCCGGTATTGAGATTCGTCTTTTACTGTTGTCTTTAAATTTTCCCGATATTGAGGTTATTCCCGTACCATTGTTGTTAAAATTCCCCGGTATTGATATTATTCTCGTACTGTTGTCTTTAAATTTCCCCGGTATTGAGGTTATTTCCGTACCGTTGTCGTTAAAATTCCCTGGTATTGAGATTATTCTCGGACTGTTGTCTTTAAATTTCCCCGGTATTGAGGTTATTCTCGTACCGTTGTCTTTAAATTTCCCCGGTACTGAGGTTCTTCCCGTACCATTGTCTTTAACTTCCCCAGTATTGAGGTTATTCACATACCGTTATCTTTAAATTTCTCCAGTATTGAGATTCATTATTTATCGTTGTCTTTAAATTTCCCTGGTATTGAGGTTATTCTCGTACCGCTATCTTTAAATTTCCCCGATATTGAGGTTCTTCCCGTACCGCTATCTTTAAATTTCTCCTGTATTGGGGTTCTTCACGTACCGCTATCTTTAAATTTTCCTGGTATTAAGGTTCTTCCCGTACCGTTGTCGTTAAAATTCTCCAGTATTGGGGTTCTTCCCGTACCGCTATCTTTAAATTCCCCCGATATTGAGGTTCTTCCCGTATCGTTGGCCTTAAAATTCCCCGGTATTGAAGTTATTCCCGTACCGCTATCTTTAAATTTCCCCGGTATTGAGGTTCTTCCCGTACTGTTATCATTAAAATTCCCCGGTATTGAGGTTATTCCCGTACTATTGTCTTTAAATTTCTCCGGTATTGAGATTCTTCCTTTACAATTGTCTTTAAATTTCCCTGGTATTGAGGTTATTCCCGTACCGCTATCTTTAAATTTCCCTAGTATTGAGAATCTTCCCGTACCGTTGTCTTTAAATTTTCCCAGTAGATTCGTCCTATACCGTTGTTTTTAAATTCTTCCGGAAGTGAGATCTGTCTCGTACCGTGTTTTAAGATATCTTAGAGTAAATATTTTCAAGCTACACGTCTCTTCGGGTTTATAGAAAAAATCTAAAAAATTTGGCAATCTGTTTTGATTTTTTCTATTAAGAAGCAAGTAAAGAGAGGCAACTGTAAACACCTGATTTTGTCCAGATAAATTTTAAAATTTTGAGGAATAGCAAAAAATTAAGAAAAATTAAAAAGATATAAGAAAATAAGGAAATGAAGTAATTATGACAAGAAAAAAAAATTTAGAATAAATAAAAGGAAAATGTAAAAGATTAAGAAAATAATAATAATAAATATAAAAAACACAAAAAAAAAGATATTTTATTTTATTAAAAAAATGAATGAAAAATGAAAATGAATGAATAGAAAAGAAAAATGGAAAATACAAAAAGAAAAGTTATCATAAAAAAAAAAATTTACATACATATATATATATATATTTTATGGGCCCCACCTTTTCTCTTCCTTTCCTCTCCCTTCATGCCACCTAACCCATATCTTTTCATTCACACCTCTTTTCTTTTCACGATTGTTTTCTCTTTTCAACTCACTTGCCCATTTGCTTTCCCCGCTTCATGAATTTGAAAGTGCTCTCTGTCATCAGAAGCTCAGAATTTCGGTAAGTTGCTTGGTTGCATCCATGATCCAGCTCATCTCAGCCACCTCATTTCATCTCAATCATTTCTGCTACAGTGGGGTAGGTTTGTTTTTTTCCTTCTTCCATTTAATGTTTAGATTTCATCTAATCCGTTTTTTTCTTTCTGAGGATCTGCTACTAGTTCCAAGATACACCTATCATCGTTCAAGATTTTTCAGAGATCCATGGCGCTTTTGGATGCATTCACGTTTGATGATCTATGGAAGTTCCTGGGTTGTCTTTTGCTGGATTCGCGGGTAATCTCTTCACCGGGCAGTGGTTGGGGAATTGCAGGAATATCTTGCCATTCTCTCAATCTCCAGCTCATCATTTGACTGTAGAGGATAAGAAGGAAGAGATTTATCCAGGGGTTTAGGAGTATTTTTGTGGGGGTTGGGTTCAGTTCATCCTATAAATAAAGAAGTCGAAGACACAAAAAAAAGACAGAGAAAAAAAAGAAAAGAAACAGAGAGAGCAAACAATAAAAAAAACCAAGACTAATGAATCGAAAGAAGAAGGATAGTCAAGAAGAAAGCATTCTGGGAACAACTCTTCCACGAATTTGGGACTTTGATAAGGTTTGAATTCTGTTAGACTATGTTGTTTATTAAAGTGTTTTAGTTATAGATTTAATGGCTAGCAATCTAAATACTCTTTAGTGTTAATTTAGTCCTTGGGAATTATGGAATTTGTTTGTTAGTTAAATACCTGAGTTGGTCTCATTTCTGACCATTATTAACAAACTTGGAATGACAGGAATGTATACTGTAATTAAACAAGGTTATCCAACTTATATGGAATATGGACCAAGCTTGGTTCGTTTGAATAACTTATCGTTTTAAAAAAAAAAACATAATGGTTGGGACTGTAATAACAATACTGATTTAAATATGGTTTAGTTGCTTTATATAAGGCTGTTTATGTATGATTTAGTTGCTTTCTTGCTGTTTTACAAAAATGACACAGTGTTCTGAGGTTTTTCGGAACTACTAACTAGTAAGGAAGGTTGTTTTTTTGCTGCTGCTGTTTTCTGTTGTTTTTTACTGCTGCGGCTATTTTTTGTTGTTTTTTTTGCTGCTGCTGCTGCTGTTTTCTATTTTTTACTGTTGCTGCTGTTTTCAGTTGTTTTTTTACTGCTGCTGCTATTTTTTTTTGGTTTTTGTTTTGTTGTGCTCCTGTTTTTTTTTATTTATCTATACATTGTTGCTGGTTTTCTTTAAACTCTAATCATATCCTGGGTAGACGTTATATTATAGTATTTTTCATAGAATGGGATTTTCCTTATACTAATAATTATTGTTCCTTCTAGCCTTACATCACTTTAGTTGAAACTTTATTTTAGAATAATGAAATGAGAGGGTAA
>JASKGM010006652.1:0-10824 GCA_034509205.1 Ceratonia siliqua
GTTTCTTAAAAAATCATTCGTTTCCACGAAATTTTCAAAATGTTTCGAAACGTTTCCGTTTCCTGAATAACCGAAACAGTACCTCGAAACGAAATTTAATACCTTGGGTAAAGGTAGGAGGCGAGTTGATGCTTAACGAAAAGACATTTTAGAGCGTTTGGAAATTTTCTATTGTGCTTTCAAAAAGTATGATTTATGAGAATCTAGTTAGTGAGAATCTTATTGTTAGAAATTGTACTTAGTTATTTTTATAGATTAAATGATAAATATTTTAATATTTGATTCAAAATTTATTTTTTAAATAATTTAAATAATTTTTATAAAAATATCTATATATAGATTTTGTTAAAAAAATAATAAATTACTATATCTCATTGATATTGTGAAACCCACATAAATTAAAAAATATAAAAATGAAAAGAAACTAAAATTATTAAATTAAAAATTTTAAGATCTTTTGAATATCAAAAAATAATTTAATCAAAATTTTAAATAGACCTAACCATAAAAATTTTCTTTTTTTACATTTTATTATTTAAATATGTTTTATAGATAAAAAAAATATAGTTTATCTTTGAAAAAATTATAATGGCTGTCATTAATTGTGAAATTTTTTATGTCCAAAATGGTGGTCTTGGAGTTGTAGTAGTGGTTGGAGTTGCATGTGGGGTTATTGAGAATATAGGTAAAAGAGTCATTGTCATAATATGATGGTCAGTGAAAAGCTATCATTTTATTACTTTTAGATGCATAAGGGAAAACGTAAAGGAAAAATAGAGTCATCACCAATTAATTAGAAGGATAATTGAGATCCTAAAAAAAGAAAGGAAAACTAACCCTTGGAACCAGAGGAAAGGTTTGGGAATTTAATTACGTGTAGAGAAGATGTTAGGCACCCCACAACGTCCATCTCTAAGGATGGTTATCTTAAATTGTTTATGCTTAAAAAAATAATATATTTTAATAACTCATTTTTATTAATAAGATAATAAAGGACAGAGATAGAAAAAGAAGTAACTAGACCTATCTTACCAAGTAAGTGCCTACGTACCCCTAAAGGAATGAAATTCAACGTAGTTCAAAATAATTTGATTAAATTGATTAGATAAAAAGAAAATAAGACATTAGGAAAAATTCAATTTCCACTTAAAGTATGGATAGCGAAATAAGACATTGGAAAGAATATGTCTCTACTAAATGCCCGTAAAAATTGAGACTTTGGGAAAATAAAATTTCACCGAAAGCTCATAAAAAAAAGGGCCAAGACTTTGGAAAAGATAAACGTCCACTGAAAACCTATGAGAATTAAGACATCGAGAATTTATAACTCCACCAAATATCTACAAAGGTTGAGACTTTGGAGAAGATAAATTTTGACTAAAAGTCCCTTGAATATTGAGCCACTGGGGCAAGAGTGAAATTTATAAAAGTAATGGAGCAAAAATGAGATTTATAAAATAAGTGGGATCAAAATGTAATTTTTGAAAACTAAGGGGCCAAAATATATTTCTCGAAAATATCGAGGTCAAAATATTAGGACAAGGATGCCGTTTTCTTAGAAAACATTAGGACCAAAATGAGAAATTCAGAAAGCATTTTTAGTTAAAATCTCATTATTTATAAGAGTATTAAATTTGTTTAAGTTCTATTTTTGAAAATATTTTATTAGATCATTAAAGTCATTGGGCTTTGAACCCTTTTTTGAAAGTAACTTTATTTGCCCCTGTAATACTTGAAAGTAATTTAAGTAAGTCTTTGGATATTGGGCCTTTGAAACCTCATTGAAAAAATTAGTTTCTTTTTCTTTGTTTGTTTGGCATTTGGAGCCCAACACTTAAGCCATTCATGTCAATTGGACCCTTAAAACCTAAATTCCCAACCTTAACTCCCATAACGCTTATGTTTTGTTTACCTGGACGTTTTTTGAAACCTATCAAAATATCCCATTTTGACCAATTGGGTCCTTATCATCCTCCTTGAAAGATTGGAGTTTTAGGAACCCAAAAAACAGTTTTATCATTTAATTTAGTTTATTTGCTAAAACACAAAGTAATACCCACCAAATCAAATTGTATTCATGATAATGAGATAACAGAATTCGCAATATGGGAAACAACAATATGGGCAATGCCACAGAAAAAACAAAACCAATGAGAAAACCTGTATAACCCTTTAAATTATTGTGATCATGAATTAAAAATATTTAGATTCAAGCAACTAAATACTGATAAACAACCACTGGAACAGTGCGTAGTAATTACAAATATAGTAACTTAGGGCTTGTTCGGATATTCTTTAAAAAGAATTACTTTTATATAATGAGAAGTTAATTCTTAAAAAAGAATGTATTTTAGTAGAATGAGAAGTTGTTTTGCATTTCAATGTAGTAAATGAGAATGACTCTTAAATCAAAAAATGTGTTATGCTGCAAAACTGTAAAATGACTTTTTGTTGATAAAATTACTAAAAAGGACATGCACAAGGAATTTAAAATTAATAGTTTTTAATAAATAAAAATTATATATTTAATTTAAAAATAATAAAATGAATATATACATAATTAAAAATAATAATTATGTAAAAATAATCATAATAAAAAATAACTTAATGAAAGAAATAATATAACTATATTAAAAAATATTTGATTAAATTTAAATTTTATAATTATGATAAAATTTAATTATGATATTATAATAAAAAAGATGTAATTATGATGAGCAGAGAGGCAAAATAGTCAAGAAAAAATAAATCTACTTCTCCTAAAAAAAGAAGTTACAAAATGGGGATTCAACTTTAATGACAATTTCTCATTTTACTTCTCATTTTTTTTCAAGAAGAAGCAGATACGATCAGCTCAAAAAATGATAGAAGTCATTATTTAACAAAAAAAAACAACTTTCTCTTCTCCTTCAAGGAGAACCAAGTGGGCACTTAGAGACATGTTTTGGTTACAAGCAATAGCGAAATAGAGATCAACCGAACATAACTCAATTAATGACACAAAAAGGAATTAAGGTAACATGTTTTACCAAAACACAAATCACAATAGTATATTTCCACCAAGCAGGAGAATACATGATCTAAAAATAACATGATAGATCCACAAGAGATCCAAGTTTTTATTCTTGGCTTTGAGACAAAAATTGGAAGAACACATCTTAAACAAATATAAAAAAAAAAAAAAGTTGTAAAGTACTCACAATCACCATTTCCAAACAGTACTAACTTGACCATGTAAACAGTTTTGAATTCACAAATAAAAAGTGCCACTCAGTATAAAACACATCCCAAATATGAGCTCACAAGCTTATCATTTTAAAACAGCACCAACCTGTCCCTAAACAAGTACTCACCAGTCTCAAACTCAAACCAGTATTATTTTAAAAGAAAGCAATAGGTTTGAAATCATGAAATAAATCAGAATCACATTTGAAAAAAAAAAATCCAATTGGTAAAGCCCCAAGTACATATCAGAATCCCTTTGAAAACATGAAAGCCTACTCGGAATTACAGATTTTAAAAATGCATATCAGGGTTGCTTTGCCATTATGAAAGTAGATTTAACCATCACCAAATCGAAATTTACACACCTTTAATACCAAGCCAGATTGACGTTATCAAACTTTCTCATAATTTGGTTCAAATCATAACCAAGTTTTGGTTATAATATGCCAAAAGGACTGAATCAATGATTCATACTGCTCGAAACTCAAGTCAGAAGTGTTTTTGAACCCAAAACCACCTTAGAGCAGCATTTTGAAGGATAAGCATAAACTCAAATTTGAATCTACATGTTTACCATTATAGGAGTCCAACTCAACTCAACTCACATAAAAACTTGAATTAACTATGAGATTCTAGTTTAAATCACTAATTCCTAAAATTACAGGCGGCACAATGGACTAACAAACTAGCATCAAATTTTAAAACACCATTTTCATGAATTCTAACTAGAAGTAGAGATAAGCAAAACCCCCACGGTATCATAGCACCCAGAATGGAGAAAAAATGAAAACACCCAATAAAGCTAAACTTACCTTCGAATGGAAACCTTCCTCCGAACTATCCTCACCAAAAAGACTAGACCAAATACCCTTCAAAAACACTCCTTCAAAGCTTAATCTCTTTTAAAAATCTTCCCCTGCAATTTGTTAACTTTGTTTCGTCGATCTCACTTTACTTTCGATCTCGGTTTCCTGCTTCCTCTTTGATTCAACTTATCCTCCTTAATCTCTTCTACCCTCGGTCTCATCTCTCTGATTCGTTGATCTCACCCCCTTAGATTTTTCTATTTCGTAATCGTCTCCCCTATCTAGTTCTTCTCCTCCTCTTAACGCTCTCGGCTTCATGTCATTTATAGCCAAGCAGCAACGTTCCACCACAATTTCAAAGGTGTGAAATCTGGCACTTCAGAGAGTGGGTGAGGTGTTGATTTGCTGGCTGCAGGGGAGTGGGTGCTGAGAAGAGTTGCGGTGGACGTTGTGTTACAGACAGAGTGGGTATTGTAGAGAATGGGTGATTGAAGGAGTAATAACCGGGATGGCCAAGTGGTTGACGAAGATCAGGGCATGGGGGTTGCGTGAAGAGTGATCACCAGGGTAGATTGAGAGAGAGGAAAGAGATGATAGAGGAGCGTCTAGCTTAAGGCTTAGAAGAAAGTCGAATAGTGGGTCAGGTTATATGTCTGAGCTGGGTTGTGGGTCTTGAACCAGAGGGAAGTGGATTCTGACTAGGTTGTGAATGGGATTGATAGGCTGGGTTATGTGTAGTTGGGTCACCGGGATGGCCAAGTGGTTGACGAAGATCAGGGCATGGGGGTTGCGTGAAGAGTGATCACCAGGGTAGATTGAGAGAGAGGAAAGAGATGATAGAGGGGCATCTAGCTTAGGGCTCAGAAGAAAGTCGAATAGTGGGTCGGGTTATATGTTTGAGCTGGGTTGTGGGTCTTGAACCAGAGGGAAGTGGATTTTGACTAGGTTGTGAATGGGATTGGTGGGCTGGGTTATGTGTAGTTAGGTCTGATTAAGTGCAATGAGTTGGGCCGGAGGCTAAAGTAGGCTAGAGCACATTTTTTTTATAGATTTTGCATAAAATAAAATTAGTAAAAATAAATAATAGAACTTAAATAAAAAAATACTGGACAAAAATATATGTTTATAGTCATTTTATCCCATAAAACTTTTTTTATGAGATATGAATCCAAGAATACAATCACTCATAGCAAAACTATTGTGAGAAAGTTGGTTAAAAAGTGTTCTTAAGAATTCTAATTTTTAAAAATTCATTTTTGAATATTGTACTAAATATGAAAAATTAAGATTCCTAAATTATAATTACACAAACTAACAAAAATCTCTTAACCTAACTACTCCTCATCTTCTCCCTTTTTCGAATTTGACAATATAAAAATAATTTATATGCCTTTTGGAAAGGCTTACATAAAATTTGAGATTATTAAATAAATTTTAGAGTAAAATACTTTTATTTCTCCTAAATATCGCTTAATTATACAACTTTCCTTTCTATTTTGAAAATATATATAGTCCCTCCTGTAAATTAAAAATAAATTACAATTAAACCTAATTTTTTAACTGACATTAAAATTAAACGTTATTTTTTGGTCAAAATATTTTTTTATATAATATAACTAAAATATTATTAATTTTATATAACATGACAAAAATATTTTTTTCTTTCATTATTTTACTTCAATTTTTTTTTTTTGTTTTAGAAATATAGTTACTTGAAAATTTTGTTTTTTTTATTTTAAAAATATCATTGCTTAAAAAAATTTGTTTTTTTTAAGAATATCATAACAATAAAATTTTTTGTTTAACAAACTTAATTACTTGAACTTTTTTTTATTTTAAAAGTATCATTACTTGAATTTTTTTTAATATTTTAAAAATATCATAACTTGAAATTTTTTTCTTTTAAAAATATCATTAGTTGAATTTTTTTTCTTTTTTTTATTTTAAAAATATAATTACTCAAAAAAATTATTTTTTTCTATTTTAAAAATAACATTATTTGAAAAATATTATTTTTAAGAATATTATGACTTGAAAATTTTTTCCTTTTTCTTTGTTTCAAAAATATCATTACTTGAAATTTTTTTCTCTATTTAAAAAAATTACTAGAAAATATTTTTTATAAAATATATTTATTTGAAAAAAATTCATTTTTATTTAAGAATATTATTACTTAAGAAAAAAGATTTATTTTGTTTTAAAAGTACCACTACTTGAAAAAAAAATTTATTTTGTTTTAAAAATATTATTACTTAAAAAATTGTTTTTTTGTTTTAAAAATATTATTATTTGAAATTATTTGTTGTTTGTCATCTTCTTGCTAAGTAAAATTGCTAGTTGCTTGTCATCTTGATGAGTGAATGATTTAAGTAAAGATAATTATGTTATTCTAATTTGTAATATTAATTTGGTTTTTAAAAAGGAATCTAACTAGAATATTCTTAACATAGTTAGATTAAGTAGAGTTATATGTAAATTTTTAAAATAGAAGAGAGATTTATATAATTAAGCCATCTCTAAAAAAAAGAGAAATTATTTCTCTCAATTTTAAATATAAAATTTAGAAGGAAAATTCTAGTAATTAACCGCTGGCCCTTTTGATTACGACCCCAAATAAAATACAAGCAAATCTCTAGGCATTGAAAAGGGTAAAACATCCACATTGTATAACCATAAATTTCATATTATTGTAAGTAACAAAATAGAACCTATGTGCCAACTGATCTAATGCAATAAAAATAGAGAGCAAGAATAATCAGTTTTATTTATATTAGCCACAAAATTGCTCTATGCCAATTATTTGGAAAACGTAATATAGACTTTTTTTTTATCTCATAATATTAAAGCCGTAGAAGAAATATAAACAGTGTAATGTGTGTAATGTAAATAAAATTTAGATTTAGGAGTGTTTGGTATCAGAAATTTTTTTAATTTTTTTAGGAATCGCTAGTCAAAATTTTAGTTTCCAACGTTTGATATAAGGATTAAAAAAATTTTTTCAAAAAATTAGAATTTTCGAGAATACTTTTCAAGTAAGTTTTCCACAAAAAAATTTTCATATAGGGGATAGTATTCTTAAATTCCTGCCCCTAATTCTCCAATTCCCAAACCCTAAACCCAAACCCCAAATCTTAAAACTCAAATCTCAAAACTCAAACTCTTAAATCTCAAATCCCTAAACCCTAATTCTCTAACTCCCAAACCTCAAACCCCAAACTCCCAAATACCAAACTACAAATCCAAAATCTCCAAACTCTAAACCCTAAACTCTAAACCCCCAACTCTAAGTCCCAAATCACCAACCCCAACCATCTATCCCTATTTTTTTTAAAATATAAATTTCTTGCAATTTATATATAGGGGTATATTTGTAAAAAATTACCTATATTCTCAAAAAAATAGCTTGTGAACTAAACGCAAAAATGTATATCGTTCTTAGGAATTTACGAGACCAACAAAATACAATTTTTACATTTCGAGAACAAGATTCATAGAAATCATGACTCCCAATAATCATGTTTCCTAAGAGAGAAAAAATTTTCCTGTACCAAACGAATGAATTTACCTTAAATCCAACATTCTCCTACACATGAATTTTTTTTGTATCTTTAATTTTTTTAATTTTTTTAATGATCACGAACACCACGAATAATTTTCTCCGCCAATAGATCTTCTGCAGTATACTATTTGTAATTAACACGAGAGGGCTCTCTATAATAATAAAATTAAAGTGTTTTATTTTCTTGGAAGAGGAGCAATATTGCTAGGAGAAGAATTCTATAAAATTTTCGTTCACGTTCTCCCACTTTCTAATTATCTTCATCAGCCAACTACATCTTAGTTTGAAGATATATCACATTAACCAACTCCCCTTTATTCTATCTACACATTTCTTGAAGATAAGGAGATGTGAGTTTGTTTTCTTTTTATTCAAAATAATTCCATAATAGTTATCTTAACTATTTAATATTTTGACTAAAAAATAAATCTAGTCAAATAAACTAAAAAATAAATATTCAAATGTTGTCTTATAAATTTCAAAGATAATTTAAAAATATTTGAACTTAAACATATATCTTTATATTTGAATTATTCTTCCTCCAAAAATTAGGCTGTAAATCCAAACACATATAAATTTTATAACGGGTTATTGCTTAAATAAGTTATTGCAGGGACGTTATGGGCTTCCAATGTTTAAGCCCAATCCAAAATCACTACTTTGTTTAATAGATTAAACTATCTTTGGTAGGAGTATTATTTTTAGTTTTTTGGAATTCTCAATTTGAGAAACAAGATTTTTATATTTAATATATATTTTTTAAAATCTATTATCAGGAAACTAAAATTTTTAGAAATTATTTTTGACCAACTTTCCCACTAAAATATTGTAATGTCTTTTTTAAAAAAAAATTAATTAATCAAATTTTTTTTTTAATTTTTATATAAACCCCCCTGTTAGGCCCCCTCCCTGCAGACTGAAAAATTCCCCCCCCCACGGCGCTCCAGCAAGAAGACCCTCCCTCTCGCGCCGTTGCTCCTCTACTGTGGCACTCGAAAATTCCAGCCAGAGACCGGCCACCCTTCGTCACTGCCGTCTGCCCGCCACCCACCGGCTGTTGGCCTCCGTTCCAACCACCGTGGTGCGTTCTTCCAGCGGCATTTCCGTGTGCATCCTTGAAGCTTGGTCTGTGAATTTCATAGCCAAATTCCATATTTGTGGTGAGTTTTCTTACCTTCCCCACTTGAGCTTGAGTAGTACAAATTCAAGATTTTGGTATCCTTCATGGCTGGGAAACCTCCGAAATTTTTTCAGAATGTTGGAGTGGTGTTCTTCGTTTGCAAACCCAATTAGAACAGTTGGTGACTTTCTTTGTAGAACTCAATACACCTGAAATTTTTACCATATTAATGCATAATAATAGCAGATGAAGAGTTGATTTCCAGTTCTGATGTTATAGTGTTGCCTTCAATCTTAGGAATTTTGCTTGAAACAAGTAATATGCTGGGGTTCCTTACCTTAAGCAGTTGTGTTCTTGACCAATAAAAAATTTTATTTTGCTTGAAAGGTCCGAACATATTGAATTCCATTCTTATATCATTAACAAACTAGTTAGAATCGAATCGATAAGCTCGCTTACAAAACAAAAGTTTTCTTTAGTTACTAGTGTTATACTGGAAAAGTATGGGCAGATTTAGTATACTGATGGGCTATGCGTATATGTTGCACATAGGCTTGTCTAAAACGAATCTCGTTGGAAGTAACTCTGGCTTGAAGTAGAATATTTGGAGTGAATACTGAATCTCCAAATTTAGCAACTGTGAGTGGATTCTTACTTACCCCTTGATGCATGAATTACTAAAGTTTACCTTGTGGATAAATGATGTTAATTAAGTATGTTTTGAGGAAAGTAATATATATTTATATGTGAATTGATTACTTTGTCCAGAGCATAAAAGTATCTGAACTTTGATATTTTGAAAGTCTGAATAATACAAGTATTATGAAAGTAATTGTAATCTGGGATCCGTAGTAGAGTGGTGGTAGAACATTAGGTGCACCTAGGTCACAACCTTTATCAGTTGAGGACAGTTTTTGATAAAGGGTACTTCTATCAGTGAGTGTGGTTCCTGACATAAGGTTGAGTGTTATTGTGAATGGTTCCTCCAAATGAGAAATGCCCGGAAGAGAACAAGAAATTTAGTTTCCCTTCGGTGAGTGTAGTTCCCGAAGGTGAGGATCGGGTGACCCTCCAGTTGAGATTTATCCTTTGGAGCGGGAACACTGTTTTCTCAGTTTAGGTTCTCCCCTATATATTGATGGATCTTAGGAAATTATACTTTGATTAAATTACTATTTGATATACTGTTATTTCAAATTTCATATTATGTAAATTATGATTATAAAACAAGAATTATTTTCTTTCCTGAATATAATGTGCATTAGGTGCTTATTATATTTAAGAGTAATAAAATGAGATTTCATATTATTTTAGTGGTAATGCACGTTACAGGATAAGGTTTATGTGTTAATCTGTAAGTTTGATTTATATTCACTGAATCAGTGGACTCACCCCCTCACTTTAACATTTTCAGATCAACAGATTGGGGATTTACCTTCAGCTCCGCCTGCACCTTTTGAACCTGCTGATTGACTTGGTAGGAAACCATCTGAGTAGTAAATGTTAGAGTATACTTGAGGATTGTGGACAGATGTTGGATAGGTTTTAATTGCATGTTAGTTTACTTTTCATGGTCTGTACGTGAATTTGCATTAATCCTGTGTAAATTTTGATATACAATCCATGATGGACCTTTTACTGTTTTTCTGATATGCCACTAAGGCTTCTGGTTGATGGTGGGCATGTCCACATTGTTTTATTTACATATTTATACTCTGGGATAGTCCATATTTCAAGAGAAACTCTGCCGAAATTTCCAATAAAGTTTTAACTAAGACTATTTTTTTTATGAAATGGCATTTCAGCGTTATTGATCATTTAAGAATGATTTTTGAATGATATTTACTGCATTGGTATGTTAGGCTGGTAGGTAATTACCTGAAGGGTAATTTCCTACGCCGGTCATGGTCCTAAATTGGGGTGTGACAAATATTCTTATGAGATGATGGTATTTTTAAATTCTCATCAACATAAAAAGTTTTCTAAATATAAAAAATCAATTTGACTAATATCTCATACATATATATATATTTTTAGTTATTATATATTATAAATATCAAAATATTTTAAAAATATTTAATAAAATAAATATTAAATATTAAAATTATTAGAAT
>JASKGM010006653.1:0-10824 GCA_034509205.1 Ceratonia siliqua
AATTTTATAGATTTTTTGATATTTCAAATATAGTTTCTTAGAAGAAACAAAACAATAATAAAAATAATTATAAAAATTAAATTAAATATTTTATTTTATAATCAAATATGAATAATATAAATAATACTATCATAAAGCAAGGTATAGGCTGATAGGTTGTACGATACAATATGACAAATAATAATAAAAATTTTAAAAGAAATTCAGACTTTTCTCAATCTTATCAGTTTCTTTATTTTCTTTTAGTTTCAGAATTCAAAATAGGTTTAGACTCTTCTCAATCTTGGTTTTGAACAACTCTTATCTCCTCTTTTTTTTTTTCGTTTCGTTCCGTTTCGGTACATTTTGTTCAATTTTCGTCGAAATGAACCGAAATCTTACGATTCGTTGATATTTCGAAACTAGAATGTCGTTTCGTTTCAGTTTTGCACGAAACCAAAATTTTTCGAACGTTTCGCTCGAAATTTAGTTCCTTACTGCCAACATCATTATTATTAGTATTAGAGTATTTTTTTAAATATCTTAATTATATGACATATATTTTTATTTAACTTAATTATATGACATAAATAATATTATAATTTAACTTAATTTTAATTTTAATATTAAATAAATAATTCATATATTTAAAATATTTTTTTATAAAACAACTAGTGAAGCAAAAATATGAACATAAAACATTTTTTTTAACAAATTGTAAAACATTTCATAATTTTTTATCAGATATTTTTAAATTCTTATATTAACATAAAAATTGTCCTACTATAAACCTCTTATTTAAATAGATTTACTTTTAAATTATTATTCAAATTATTAATTTTTTAATTTTTATAATAATATTGATGTAAAAAAATATTAAAAAATTTTAATTAATAATATATAAACTATAGATTTTTGAAAAATATTTTAGATATATAAATAATTTAATTAAGATTATATTTAAAAAATTAAATTAAATCATAATTTATTAACTTAAAAAAAGGTATATTTTGATAATATAAGAGATTGCCCTGGCTAAGCAGAGCTGGCGCCGTGGGTCTGACTTCAGGATCCGCCACGTGGAACAATGTGGGACCACACCTCTGTAAAAGGTTTGACAGCTTCTTCTCACTGTGCCAGGGGCATTAACCAATCACAAAAAATAAAAACAAAAATGAATTCTCTTGTACGTCTAAAAAAGTTTGCCAGAATTCAAAAAATTGCTAAATTTCTAAACAATTTTCCGAAAATATAAATATCAGGAAAGAGGGCCCGGAAATTCCTGGCATTGGAATTGAACGGGGGAAGGTAGAGAGAGAGGGGGACCTTCTCTCCTTGGCCTAAAACCCTGTCCTCTCTCCTGTCTGTCTCTCTTTTGAATCTTTCTCTCTCAAGTCTTTGTCTCCTTCCGCGATTTGTAACCCACAACAGCTGCTTAGTCTCTCCCACATTAATCCGTTTTTGTCCGTCCTGAAAATGGACGAGGACCCTGAAGTTCGGTGCGTTTTCTATTGTTGTTTTTTGGATGATTTGTATCTTGAAAATTTGATTGATTTTCAACACTCTGGCTTCTGGGTAGCTTTGTTTTTGAGAAAATATTTTTCCTTTTCGACTTGGAGGTTTTGGTTATGAAGAATCTGTGCTTGCATTAATGATCATTCTACAGCTTTATTTGGATTTTTTTTTTTAATTTCACTACGTTTTTTTAAACCCAACACATACGTTATTTCTTCCAGATGTTTCGATTTTTTTAGATGAATTAGCTCGTCAATTTGATTTCTTCCGATATTTTTAGACCTGGAAAAGGGAATGAGTATCAAAAGATTAAGGGACATTGCTATTCGTTGGGATCTTGGTATTCGCTGTTGCTATAATTGCCGGCTTGCCCAGATTTTCTTTAGCTCCTTTATCTTCCATCTTTTGTTTTATATTTTTTCTCATATGTGGGTATGCGAGGAATTGAATACCAATTTCAATAGGTCCACTTTGGTCTGATTTGACGTTTTCATTTTTCACTCACGAAATTAGATTTCTTGTGTTTAGTTATTCAATTTGACATTTTATTATATTCATAAAATTATCATGTTGATGTACTGAAGTTAAAGTACATATCTTATTAGGTTATAGAAGAAAAATTAGGTACAACGAGCACGTTTAATTGTTTCCTGGAAGCAAGATTTGGGTTTTCTTCTAGGTGGGTATGTGTCGTATATGGTTGAGCTGAAATCTAATTAAATGGCTCGGGGGAGGATAAGGGCAAGGATCCGGAGAAGCAGTCTTTACACATTTGCTTGCCTTCGGCCAAGTGCCACTACAAATGATGTCCAACAACTTGCTGGTCCTGGGTTCTCGCGAAATGTACATTGCAACCAGCCTCATCTCCATCAAAAGAAACCTCTATATTACTGCAAAAATGATATATCAACTACAAAATACAATGTTATCACTTTTTTGCCCAAGGCTCTCTTTGAGCAATTTCGACGGGTGGCTAATATATATTTCCTTTTGGCTGCATTCCTCTCAGCCACTCCAATGTCACCTTTCACACCACTGAGTATGATTGCTCCTTTGGCATTTGTTGTGGGGCTTAGTATGGCAAAGGAAGCATTGGAAGATTGGCGCAGGTTCCGTCAAGATATCAAAGTTAACCACCGGAAAGTTAGTGTCCATGAAGGCAATGGTGTTTTTGGTTTAAGGCAATGGCAGAACATAAAAGTTGGGGAAGTGGTAAAAGTAGAAAAGGATCAATTCTTTCCTTCCGACTTGCTTCTCTTGTCATCAAGTTATGATGATGGGATTTGCTATGTGGAAACTATGAATTTAGATGGTGAAACAAACTTGAAGGTGAAAAGATCTTTGGAAGTAACCTTGCCTCTGGATAATGATGAGGCTTTTAAGGATTTCACGGGAACAATAAGTTGTGAAGACCCAAATCCCAGTCTCTACACATTTGTTGGAAACTTAGAGTATGAACGTCAGCTTTGTCCTATTGATCCTAGTCAAATTCTCCTCCGAGATTCAAAGCTCAGGAACACTGAGTATGTCTATGGGGTGGTAATTTTCACTGGTCATGATACCAAAGTCATGCAGAATTCTACAAAATCTCCTTCAAAAAGGAGCAGAATAGAAAAAAAGATGGATTATATCATATACCTTCTTTTCTCTGTCCTTCTCTTGATATCTTTGATCAGTTCAATAGGATTTATGGCAAAGACCAAATTTGAAACCCCAAAATGGTGGTACTTGCGGCCCAAGGAAACGGAGTACCAGTATGATCCCGACAATTCTGCATTGGCTGGGATGAGTCATCTGATTACTGCACTCATTCTTTATGGATATTTGATACCCATATCACTTTATGTGTCGATTGAGGTTGTGAAGGTTCTACAAGCAACCTTCATCAACCAAGACATACAAATGTATGACGAAGAAACTGGGACTCCAGCTGATGCACGAACATCGAATTTGAATGAAGAGCTGGGTCAGGTAGACACCATCCTTTCTGATAAGACTGGCACTTTAACCTGCAATCAGATGGATTTTTTGAAGTGCTCCATTGCTGGTACTGCATATGGAGTGCGTTCTAGTGAAGTTGAACTTGCTGCAGCAAAGCAGATGGCTTCCGATCTTGAGGAGGAGGATTTAGATCTCTCTAACTTCCCAATGAGTAAGCCTAAGGCACATGGTTCGTGGGAAAATGTTAAAACAGCTGAAGAGATTGAACTGGAGAATGTTGTTACTTCCAAGGGAAATGAGAATCAAAAGCCTGCCATAAAGGGATTCTGTTTTGAGGATAACCGTCTAATGAATGTTAACTGGTTGAAAGAGCCCAACCCTGATGTCCTATTGTTGTTTTTCCGGATATTAGCTGTCTGCCATACTGCCATTCCTGAGCTGAATGAGGAGACTGGCAGTTTTACATATGAAGCTGAGTCACCTGATGAAGGGGCTTTTCTTGTAGCGGCAAGAGAATTTGGTTTTGAATTTTGTAGAAGAACCCAATCAAGTGTTTTCATCCTTGAAATAACTTCTTCAGGACAACCGGTTGAGAGGTAAGATGGTCATTTTTCTTATAAAAAGGGTGGACACTTTTGATTTTTTTTTGGGGGGGCTCTCAAAATATGCTTATGCTTTTCAGTTCTTTTAATTGTTATGTCGCCATTTTTTCTATTCCTTTTTACCCTGTCCTTTTTTTTTTCCTTTTTCGGTTTTGGGTATATTATGCAGGGAGTACAAAATCCTGAATCTGTTGGATTTCACTAGCAAAAGAAAGCGGATGACAGTGGTTGTGCGTGATGAGGACGGCAGCATTCTTGTTATGTGCAAAGGGGCTGACAGGTTAGCTTATGGAATCTCTGTTTTTCCTGTCTTAAGTACTGACAGCTAAATGTATGAGGTTCATGACCAAGTAGAACCTTTTATCAGCTTTTACACTATGATGAAGGAAATTCAAATCCTCTTGAAGCTGTGTAGAGTTTAAACTCTCCTTCCTACTAGTTTGCCTTGCAAACACGTACACATACACTCACATATTTGTGACATCTCACTTAAAACTTTTGACGTTCATATACTTTTCCTGCTTGGTTATGTAGTATCATATTTGATCGATTGTCAAACAATGGAAAAATGTATTTGGAGGTTACTACCAGACATTTAAATGAATATGGAGAAGCTGGTTTGCGAACACTAGCCTTGGCTTACAGAAAGCTTGATGAGCAAGAGTACTCTGCTTGGAATGATGAGTTCCTGAAAGCCAAAACATCTGTTGGGTCTGACCGTGATGAAATGCTTGAGCGGGTGTCAGATATGATTGAAAGAGAGTTGATTCTTGTTGGGGCTACTGCTGTAGAAGACAAACTGCAAAAAGGGGTAGACTTAATCCTTCTTGATAGTCAATTTGTATATATTGCTGTTTGTTCTACTTCAACCAATTTTCACTTTGTTCTTCTTGTTAGGTGCCCCAATGCATTGATAAACTTGCTCAAGCTGGTCTAAAGATCTGGGTGTTGACAGGGGACAAGATGGAAACTGCCATCAACATTGGGTTTGTCTACCACAAATTATTTACTGAAAAGTGCCTCCGTAAACAAGTATGAATGAAACTTTTGTTTCTGTGGTGCAGATTTTCTTGTAGTTTGCTTCGACAGGGTATGAAGCAGATCTTTATTACTGTGAACTCAGACTCAGTAACCAATGATGGAAAAGAGGTACTTATTTCATTGAGAAAGAGTAGAGGAATTTAATTAGTGGACATGAGTTTCATCTGATGTTAGACCTTGTCCTTGTAACCCCTCAGGTCATCAAGGAGAACATTTTGAACCAAATCACCAATGCCTCACAAATGATAAAGCTGGAGAAAGATCCACATGCTGCATTTGCATTAATTATTGATGGTAAAACTCTAACATATACCCTAGAAGATGATATGAAGCATCATTTTTTGGGATTGGCTGTTGATTGTGCTTCCGTCATCTGCTGTCGTGTGTCTCCCAAGCAAAAGGCCTTGGTAGGATCTTTTTTCCTTTTTCATTTGTACTTTCGTGGACTCTCTTTTAATATTCTGCTTTTGAATAGTTTATCACTAAAAGTATGATTAATGCTTACTACTAAAATAATTGTTGGGGTCACAATTATATACAACTGCACGCATTGATCCATATAAGTTAAATAGAAGAAAGTAGGGCCAGTTCAGCTCAGTTGTGCATAGTTGTGACTGCGATGGTTCTTTAGGTAGCATTCCTTGATCATTAACTAAAAAAATATAATGCTTTGCACTGTTTTATAATGTCCTATTTCCTTAATCCTTTGGCATCAGGTAACAAGGTTAGTGAAAGAAGGAACTGGGAAGACCACTCTAGCTGTAGGTGATGGTGCAAATGATGTTGGTATGATTCAAGAAGCAGATATTGGTGTTGGTATTAGTGGGGTTGAAGGTATGCAGGTTAGTGACATACCTGACTGGCTCTTTCGGCATAATTATGTCACACGTAATTATTAATGCATTTATATTATGGATTCTAATCTGTTCTGTTGCGACATTATGTGCTTCAGTTTTAAGAAACAAACCAAATGTTAGTTTTATATACCTATAGTTGCTTTTTAATGTAAGAATTGGGTCAGGCCGAGGGAACCTGTCATGTTTGTTTACATGTTTGGACTGCATAAGTTGGACTATGTCAAATCTTTCTGGTCAGTGATGAACAACGCAGTAGAGATGTGAACTCTTTTTGCATTGTCAATAGATTATTTTCAGACCAATTTCCTCTTTAATAAAGAAAAGGATAAGTCCCCTTGCCATACAAGGGGGTGGCTTGAAGGAAAATTATCTAGCTTTATGGTATTTTCTTAATTCTTTTGGTTGTAACAGTCAGGACTAGTTGAGGAACTTTCAGTCTGAATTTTTATTTCTGATGAAATTGAATATATTCTTTTTTTGGATGTTATGGGCAATAACATCCATCCTATGTGCTGTCTATCCAATAAGCACTAGAAGATCAGGCTGGCTAATGTTTTAAATTTGACATTCAGAATTATATGATAAAAAGCAATGCCTACTATCTTTGTTCACTCTGAATTATTGTTCCTTTGAAATGATCTGCATGGAAAGTGTCAGCTGATCATAAATTTAGTGAACTTGTGTGTTTTTATTCATGAGATAGGGCAAATTGGCTAACTATTTTATATCCATTTTCAATGTTATATCATTAATCTCTTGTTGAGTAGTATAGTTAAATATACGACCAGCCCATGAACACATAATTTTTTCTTTTATCATTGCAAGTCAGGAAAATGAACATACAGGTTTTTCTGTTTGGAAGCATGTAATGTTTGTGGAACTCAAACTTGCAACTTGATTTCAGGCGGTGATGGCTAGTGACTTTGCCATTGCCCAATTTCGGTATTTGGAGCGTCTTCTGGTAGTCCATGGACACTGGTGTTACAAGAGAATTGCGCAAATGGTAATAATTGTTTATTCATCTCGTTTTTCATTTTCACAGGTTGGATATGTCTGCTATGTCTTATGTCATGGATAGAAAAACATCTAACAATTGATTTTGGCTTCTTGCGTCTTTATGTTCTGTATTGATTCCTCTTTTTCTCTTTTGAACTGATCTGTTCTGCATGCAGATATGCTACTTTTTCTACAAAAATATAGCATTTGGCCTGACCATCTTCTATTTTGAGGCCTTCACGGGTTTTTCTGGGCAATCTGTTTATGATGATTGGTATATGATATTGTTCAATGTTGTTCTCACTTCATTGCCTGTCATTTCACTTGGAGTTTTTGAACAAGATGTTCCATCAGAAGTTTGCTTGCAGGTTTGTACTGTTAAGATGCCTTCATTGTGTTTCATCTAGGTTTGGGTAACCAACCCAACCTATTGATATGCTCTTGCTCTTTTGCAGTTTCCTGCACTGTATCAGCAAGGACCCAGAAATTTGTTCTTTGACTGGTATAGAATATTGGGATGGATGGGCAATGGTCTCTATGCCTCCCTTATTATCTTCTTCCTCAACATCATCATCTTCTATGATCAAGCATTCCGTATTGAAGGCCAGACTGCTGATATGGCTGCTGTTGGTACCACAATGTTCACTTGCATCATTTGGGCTGTCAACTGCCAGATTGCACTGACGATGAGCCATTTTACGTGGATCCAACACCTTTTTGTCTGGGGTAGCATAACCACTTGGTATCTATTTCTCTTTCTGTATGGCATGGTTTCTCCAAGCTTTTCCAAGAATGCCTACCAAATACTAGTTGAAGCTCTTGGTCCCGCTCCTCTTTATTGGACAGCAACCCTTTTGGTAACAGTTACATGCATTCTTCCTTATCTTGCCCACATATCCTTCCAACGAAGTTTTAATCCCATGGATCATCACATCATCCAAGAAATTAAGTACTACAAGAAGGACATTGAGGATCAACACATGTGGACTAGGGAGAGGTCTAAAGCAAGACAGTCCACCAAGATTGGATTCACAGCAAGGGTGGAAGCCAAGATCAGGAACTTGAAAGGGAAGCTGCAGAAAAAGCAAGCATCCATGGTTGCTTTGCCCCCATCATGAAACTATACATAATTTTAACAGTGTAGGAAAATTTTTAGGTTTTGCCCATTTTTTTTTTGGCTCACTCTAGCTCCTTTTTCAAATTCTTTTCCTGCTGGTATTTGTTTGGCTTACACCGAGTGAATTGAGCCCCATTCATTGTGGTAAAGCTTGGGAGCTTGTTGTATGTAACATCCTGCTTGTATTGGTTTTGCCTACACCGGATGAAGTAAAAGTCCCCATTCATTACGGAAAAAGCATGGCAGCTGTTGTATACGTTAGTAGAAGAGGTTATGATTCAAGTGACCTTATAGTACTTTTTCTTATTGCATTAAAGAATAAAGTATTTTGTTTTTATTTTTTTAGTCAGAATGTAATGCTTATAAGGATAATTTTTCAAAACTTTTGATTTGTATGATCTAAATAAATGTATTAAAAATTAATGGAAATTCAATTTTTAAAAGCCTTTAATACGTAGAAGGAAGAAAACAATGAAACAAACTTAAAAAGAAAAAAAAAAGAAAAGAAATTGAACATATCAAGAATATATGCAATACTTTTACCTTTCTGCTAGAAGCTACCAATATATCAATTTCTTTGCATTTTATTATTTTGTAATAAAACATGTCACATAATTGTAAAAGCAATGAAGAACATATATTGATGGTTACCTCTAATGTAAAACCTTTAAAAAAGCATGATGAATAATGTTAGAAAACTTCTATGACATTTATATAGTAAAAATTTTAATATTTCTTGAATTAACAAACTTTATTTTAATTTTAAAAACATACATAAAGTTCATTATAGTAAAAAAGAAGAAGAAATATTTGTATATTTAAAAATTAAAATAGAAGTCCATGTATTTAATGTCAAATTCAGTGAAAATGAAAGTATTTTACTCTATATCTATAATCTATAATATATTCATATTCTATTTAATATATTAATATCAATTAATTAAAATCCTCTTAAATTATAAATATTTATCCATAATACTAAAATCCAAATATATCAAAAAAATAAAGCTAAAATCGAAACAACGTGGACTGGTTTTAGCACATAAAAAATCTGCTTCATCATTGGAGCGAGAAATTCCGCTTGGATTGGGATCAAAGCGCGAGGAGGGTCTTTGCGTTATGTGGATCCCTCCTCTGTCTCCTTATTTCTCTTCGGTCTTCGTCTTCGTCTTCGTCTTCTTCCTTCCCTAAATTTATAGAAAGAGAAAGTCTTTTTCTTTTTCCAATTTTGTCCTACACTTTTTCCTTTTTCTCATTTTACCCTTTTCGTTCACCCTTCGATTTCTCAACTACAACGGCTACTTGAAGTCGTTGCTCAAGTCTTGTGGCTGGTCCTTGATTTTCCATATTTCAATTTCAAAAGAAAGTTATTTTTTCTAGGGTTTAATTTCCCAAGCTTTTTTTTTTCTTAGTTCTAATTTAGTTCTAGGGTTTAGGCCTGGTCGTTGATCAACTTTTTTTGAATGGAACCTCGAGTTGGGAACAAGTTTCGTCTTGGCCGGAAGATTGGTAGTGGATCGTTCGGGGAGATTTATCTTGGTGTGCTGTGTTTACTGGCGCTTTCTGGTTTTCCCATTTTTACTGTGAATTTGTGATTTTTCGTTAATTTTTGCTAAACTTTCTGCAGGTACTAATATTCAAACAAATGAAGAGGTTGCAATTAAGCTTGTGAGTACTTTGACCTACTTCAATTTGGGAAGTTGTTGAACTGTACTTTTGGCATCTGGCAAATTTCAGAATTTACCTGGCATAGATGAGCAAAAATTAAGAATTTACGTTTGTTTCTGGGAAATGTAGATAATCGTGGTATCATATTGTAAAGTCAGATGCATGTGGAAAATTGACGCAATAGAGGTTCTTCGTGTGTCAAATGTGTAATAGAGGGTGTAGAACGAGTTAATTATGTGGCAATGTTTTACCTTGGCAGAAATCTAGAAGAATGAGGTCAAGTTGGTGCGAGATGATTGTATTTTACAGCTAGTGCATTTTGTTCAGAGTATGCGTGGGCCTGATGGTCCTTTGTTGTAGATTCTTAATTGAACTACTCCAGCAAACAGAAGCAAGATTAAACTTCAATTTGTACGGTTGAGTTTGCTCACTTGTGTTATATGCAGCTTAATTTAATGAAGTTAGAAAAGCAGGCATGTCAATATGTTCTGAATTTATATTCGTTAATCATAGGAGGAGTCTGGCAATTATGTGTTCAGATCCCTTGAGCATAACAAGGATATCCAATAACATCCCCAATTCTAGAACATTCTTATGCAATGGACCTCAAACTTACAATTATTTGAATGTTCGTTAGTAGTTGATTACTTTTACATCCAGTATCCAGGTATCTGGTAATTGTAGAATTGACCATTCATTGCTGTAATTTTCTTCTGAGATGGTCTTCTGCTTCTCTTCACCCCCACCCTACCTTTTTTTTTTTTCTCCTCGCAAAGCTTCATTTAATTATCAGTTTCAAGCCTGCTATTGTATTCAGGGTTTTATTATGTTTGTCATAAATGGCGTGGATGGTAGTTGACTTCTTATAGAGCTGTGTTAAGGATAAGGCCTGCGTTTAATTAAATATTTTCTCTTTATTTTCCTTTTAAATCAGGAAAATGTCAAGACCAAGCACCCTCAGTTGTTGTATGAATCGAAGCTGTATAAAATACTGCAAGGAGGAAGTAATCTTCGCTGTCACTAAACTTCTGCCATTTTTATTTTTTGGTTTCTCATAGATTTCATATTTCTTACTTATCTCATATGTTTTTGGGTTGGCCACCTTTAT
>JASKGM010006654.1:0-10822 GCA_034509205.1 Ceratonia siliqua
TCAAAAATCACAAAGCTAACCAGAAAACAGTGTACCTTCCTAAGTCACAAAGTGGTTTCTTCCCTTGAAGAACCTTATAGATGCACTCACTATCCTTTTCTGATTTCAAAATCCCCTCTCAGTCTCATCTTCTCCTCTTAAATATTAGCCTCGGCTTCAACTCCTTGTAGGCTTTTCCCGGATTCACTGATTTCCAGAATTTCCCCTGAAAGAAAAAAAATTCGTCAAGCTCTCGGTTTTGAATCTTCCTCTTCTGAAATCGCTCAGCCCCCCTTATCTGCCTTCCATCCTCCCTTCGCTATCTGCTCTCCCTTTCGCGTTTATAGGAGAAGAGCAGACCAAATCCCTTATCTTCCCCCAGAATCTCAGGGATAGAGGCCATGGCGAGAAGCAGCTGTGCTTGGTGGAGCGGTGGCTGGTCACGCATGATGGAGCAGTGGTGAAGCATATCAGAGGTACGGGTTCGGCGTGCTGGGAGAGGCACAAAAGAAATGGTAAAGGTGAAAGGGGTCAGCGTTGCTGAAAATGGCTGGACCAGCGCATCAGGGGATCAGAAGTGCAGGGAAAAGGAAAGTGCAGATTCACGGGTGAAGGGAATGGAATTGGGGAATTAGGGATTTGTGGGAAATGGGTTATTGGGTCGGATCTGGGTCAGGGTTATAGGTGTTGGACCGGGTCATATTATGGGTTATAATTAATGGGCTGGACTGGGTGTTTGGACTTTAGTTGGACTAAGGGAGTTGGGCTTTGGTTGGATATGTTTTAGGCTTGAAGTGTGGGTTGATTTTTTTTGTTCATTGGCCTTTTTTGTTTTTTTATTTTTTTTTGTTTTTGGTTTTTTTAATAACATCTTTTTCATGTTTCCTTTTACCACAATTTTTATTATTAATTACTTTTATTACTTTTTTTTTGTATTCATTTTTATTTTTATTTTTTGTTTATTTATTTATTATTTTATTTATTATTTGTTTATTATTATTTTTTGAACCTGGACAAAATCCAATGTTTACACTTAAAAAACACCTAACTCAAGCTTCAAAGTCTGGGTTCATTTTGCCACACATGGCTTTTAGCTCACCTTGCTTGTCTTATTTACAAAGCCTGATCGACCTAACCTTTGCTCTACCCAACCTTGATGACAAACCGACCATCCTCAGCATAGGTATCAACAAAAAGAAAATGTTTTTAAGATTAAAACTCAATTTTTGTTCTTTAATTTTGTGTTAGACTTCAAGTTTTTCTTGAATCTTTTTTATTTTAATTAAGTTCAAAAAAATCATATAATATTTTTCTCAGCCCAAATACTATATACTCAATGTCACAACGTGACTGCCGGTGAAAAGCCATCATTTTATAACTTTGAGACGCGCAAGGGAAAACACAGAGAAAAATGGAGTCGTCACCAATTAATTAGAAGAATAATTGGGATCTTAAAAAAAAAAAAAAGGAAAACTGGCCCTCATAACCAAATGAAGGGTTTAGGAGTCTAATTACGTATGGGAAAGGTGTTAGGCACCCCCACAGCATCCATCCTTAAGGATGGTTACCCTAAATTGTTCGTGCTTTAAAATTTTAATTTATTTAAATTACCTCCTTTTATTAATAAAATAATAATAGACAAAGATGAAAAAATAGATAATTAGACCTGCCTTACTAAGTAAGTGCCTACGTACCTCGAAAGGGATTAAGGTCAATGTAGTTCAGAAATTGTTTCGTTAAGTTGATTAAGCGAAAAGACATTAGGACATTTAAGGGAAATTAAATTTTCACTTAAAGCTTAGACAGCGAATTAGGACTTTGGAGAGAACACATCTCTACTGAATGCCTGTGAAAACTGAGACTTTGGGAACATAAAATTCCACTGAAAACCTATGGAAATCAGGACATTGGGAAGGCATAACCTCCACTAAATGCCTGCAAAAGTTGAGACTTTGGAAAAATAAAATTCTACTGAAAGCCTATGAAAAATAGAACTTCGGAGAAGATAAATTTCTACTAAAAGTCCTTTGAATAATGAGTCTTTGGGATAAAAATATAATTTATAAAAATAATAGAGCAGGGAAGAAATTCATAGAATAAGTAGGGTTAAAATGTAATTCTTGAAAACCAAGGGGCTAAAGTGTAATTTTTGAAAATATTAGGGTCAAAATATGATTTATGAAAATATTAGGACAAGGATGCCATTTAATATTTAGAATGAGATTTTAGAAGGCATTTCAAGTTAAAATCACATTATTTACAAGAATATTGAATTCGTTTAAGTTCCATTTTGAAAATGGTTGATTGGGCCATTGGAGCCATTTTGAAAGTAATTGGGCCTTGAACCCTTTTTGAAAATAATTCCATTAGACCTTTTAATCTATGAAGCTCTTTTCATAAAAAAAAATTATTTGAGTATGTTTTTAGGCTTTGGACCCATTTTCACAATATTATCTTTAGGTTGAATCAAACCCCTTTTACCATTAAATGAATACTAAGATCAGAATACTAAATGGGCTCAACATTATTAATTGCCTTAACTAATCATAACCTCAATTTATACCAAAACAAATCCCAAAATGCATACCTCATCTATAATTTAATTCAAAAATATATACAAAAGGACCATTGTCCAAAATTTCCTTAACACCGAATTTTCCTATGCATTTGAGATTCAGTTTGTTGCCATAATAATCAAGTAATATGCAAGCTGTCCAACATCAAAATTACTATGGTGTGCAAATTTATCGTATTATGTTTGAACGAAACTCTCAGCTAATTGAAATAACCCCCAATGGTTATCTTTGGAATTAACCTTATCACAAAAAAAACAAGTGACTCAAAATCTAGTTGCCAAAGACACGTTCTCAGCCCAAACCAAGTGTTTTCACTCATGCTTTATAAATTTTATCTTGAAATTATGACCAATTTCCTTAAGAATCATCATTGAGAAATTATGTCAAATTCATTCTTAAAGAGCCCAACATTATTCCAAGACCCATTAAATCACTATGAAGTTTACATGAAAGTTAACTCAATCTTAGATTCTTGTCACCAAAACCCTGTTCAGAAATGAAATTATCCCATGAATGGCCAATACCCATTATTTAGTATTCTGAACTGAATTACCCTGTCACCTAGGATATCCCTAATGAAACAGAGGAATACCATGAAAATAAATCTTTGCTAAGAACTAACCAATGCAAAAATCATAGGCAGGGCTACATGCCCAGTATGATTTCAATGCCAAACTACCATATAATGTTCGATTTGGGGCTATAATAGAAATTACGAATAGCTCTTTTTATCCAAAATCACCTCAGTAACGTACATAAGAAGCATATCGATTGCAGGTTGACATAAGGAGAAACCAAGTTTCACCCTTGTTCAACCTACCACTGATCCTATCCTTAGAATAGAAGTAGAAATAAGGTCTAACCAAAGATTCTACAAGCCATAAATTAGAATCAGAAGTCTAACTCACAATCAAAAATTAATCATCCCACACAGCAAGCAAATCACTAACAGACTAGGTACCATTAGTATAAACACATACCAAATGATCTCGTCTCATTAAGAAAACAAAGGGGGAATTCACAGAAATTGTTCTTTCATTTAAAGGAAAATAAAACCATTCTGAGATTGACAGATTCTGGACCCCGTGTAAACCAACAAAATCAAAACCAATTTTGAAAACCAAGGACCCCTCCCCAATAAAGGATAACTAGTCTCATGGCTGAAATCGAAGGGGGCACATATGCATATTTAGACAAAAACTAATGGCTAACCATTCCTTCTCTCTTCAAACAGACAGATAACCCATTTTTAGATTAACAAAACAAGCTCCAGCGAACTAAAAAACATAACTCCCATTTATCTAAGCAAAAGAAAGCCAGTTCAGCTAACCAGAAATTGCTAGAACGTGAATCAGAATTAATTTCGGACCAAAGATAACACCCACTCAGAATCATACTATCGTGCATATTAAAATCAATTTTGAACTAAAAAACAACGAGTCCAAATCATACAATGGTAGAAACCATGCTCAAACTTAGATTAAAATGGCATTTAAATACATACGTAAATCCTATTTGGATCAAAGGTTTCATTCGCGAACAAATGAGGTTGATTCTCGGTCTCTTCCTCTTTAAAGCCCCTCTCTGTTTCTCTGGTTTCAACTCTTCGAAAGCTCCATTTCTTCATTTCCTCGAGCTTAATCTCGCAATCCCTTCGAAGATCCCAGCTTTGAAAATGCCTCTGAATCTTGGTCTCCTCTCTTACTAATGCTCTTGGATCCTCTTGATAGTCGAAAGAGAGAAATCAATTCTTTCTAGCAATCCCCTTCAATCCAATCCCCCACCCTATGGCGTCAAATGAAGCAACCGAAGCAAATATAAATTTAGGGTTTCCCCTTTAATGGTGAAGGAGAGAAGATGGAGGGTATCTGTGGCATGAATGATGGAACAAATAGCCATGAATATTGCGACTAGGTTGTTTTGTGCAGAAAAAGAATGTGGCTAGGGTTAGGAGAATTGGGTCAAGGGTGCCACCAGGTTTTGGGTCATCCGGGTTAGGTGTGACCAGGTCAGGTACTAGGTTATCTGAGTTGGACCAATGGGTTAATGAGTTGGATTAGACCAGAAGGGATATTGGGCTTAATCCAGGTTAATGGTGTTTGGCTAAAGTTGTGTAATTGGGCCATGGTGTTTTTTGTTTAATGCCCGTTAAGTTACAAAAATGGCCCCTTGGCCCATTTTCTTTTTATTTTTTATTTTTTTATCTCTCTTTTCTTTTATTTTCTTCTACTTCTATTTTTTATTGTTTTTATATTATTATTACTATTCATTTTTTTATTTTTTTTATTTATTTTTGAAGAGAAATTTATTACACACAAAATTTCAAGAGACACCTGGACAAAATTGAGTGTTTACACTCAACTAACATATTAATCTTACGTATATCTTATGTGACAAACTTTTTCCAATGCAAAAAATTGTGCTTAAGTGTGTGCTTGACCGCAATTTAAAAGAAAAACCCCAGCCATTTTACCTTGAAGCTATAAATGAGTTTCTGTGAATAAACCCTAAATAGATTTCGAGAAGAAGAACCAAAACGGTGGCATTTTGGATGTCTAGTCCACATTAAGCAACACTTAGGCACAATCTTGCTACATTGTAAAAGAAAATTGGCCATGTTGGATACACTTAAGATTAATCCGTTAGTTGAATAGATAGTGTTGGAGTTGAGAAAAATATTGTATGAGTTTGTAAACTTAAGGTACAAAATAAAACAAAAAAAGGATTTAGGGCAAAATAAAAACCTAAAATAAAGTTAAGAGACAAAAAAGTGAATTTTAACCTTTTTAAATTAAGGAATACAATTCCTTATATACCACTTTGCAACTTCGTTAGGGTTAAATAAAATCTGTTTTATCCAACTTTCTCGTTTATTTTACTTAATTATCTCTAGTTTTTTTTGAAGTTTAACTAAGCATACTCAAGAATTATAAAATGAATCCGGTGCAGCTAATTTTTTCCATGAACAAAGCTACCTAACTGTGGAATAGATATGTACATAAAGTTCCATATACCACAAAAAACCTTGTCTTGCACTTTGCAATGCCTCGGAAAGTTATTCTCTTTTGGGTATGAAGCTGTTATATTCATTACGTCAAAGTATATATACATTTAATTCAGAATAATGTAATTATTTATTCTTAAAGATTAAAAAGACATCAGCTTAATTCTATTTTTTTTAATCATATGAATTCTTTAATAATCTAATATGTCACCATTACATATCCTTTTGTCAATCTAGTAGTAAGAACTAATGATTTTATTTACGTGTAACTATTTATCCTCCTTAACACGTTAAATAACGATTGACAATTTACTCAACTTTAAAAATCAAACAATGCTATATAAGATATAAGGGAAAGTGATGTCCTAAATTGGAATCCATGGATAACTTATGTCTTTAAGCTTTTAAAGATGCCATTCGGCTTCTAGAGTAAGATAAAGAGTTAGATAAATTGTCTAAGTACTCATTTAACATGCTAACGAAGACACTAACAATAATATGTAAGTAAAATCGTTCATTTTTTACTAAAAAATTAATAAAAATATATAGTGGTGACACATTAGATAATTAAAATATTCATATAATATAAAGAAATATTTAAAGGACTAAATTGATGTTACCTAAATCTTTGAAGGACAAAATGGTCAAAGTACTCCTAATTTTATATAACTAGATCATCACTTGTAATAAAGATTTTGAGGCATTGTTTGGAAGACTGATATTTTATAATGTTAATATTATAATATGAGATGTAATAAAATTTGGTTTTACTTTTTGTGATTATTTTTTATCAGTAGCTAAGAAGCACAAATACTTCAGTTTACTGTCGTGTCCCCATGTCGGACACTCTGCGGATATGGACAGCCACAACACTTGTCCGACATGTGTATGGACATATCCAAATAAAAATAATAATTTTTTCAACTTGGACACGACTCAAAATGGGATGGGGGCTGCTCGCTCGGACACGGCTTGCCATTTTTTCCTTCTTTTTTTTTTTTAAAAAAAGTGTTTTTTTTAGAGCAATCCACTCTAGTAGAAGAAACCTACAATATAAACAATATTATGCTAATTTTTAAAAGAAACTTACAATATAAATAAGGAAGCAACAAGATGTGGGATGTTGTAGGTGATCAATGGCGATCACTTGACGATTATGGCATGCTTGAGGTTGCTAACCTCTCACTTGATGAACCAGAAATGGAGGCCATGATTTTTACTGATGATGGAGATAAGAGTTATGATGACTAGACTATATAGGCCAATCAAGAAGATTACACTGATTAATAGAGTAACTAAAGTTTAATCTTTTTGCTTTGATGTAGTAAATATGTTAAGGAATTAATATATTAGAATGAATTGGAGATATTAATATTTCATATAGATGAAGTTCATATCTCTTTTTTTGATGAAGGAATATAATGTATATGTCATATCGTGTCCTGTATTTTTTAGAATTTCTCGTGTCCCTTATCTCGTATCGTGTCATATCCCGTGTTCATATCCGTGCTTCCTAGATCATAAGACATTCACTAATTACTATATACCCTATTTTTGAACTAAAATAACCTCTCTCTCTCTCTCTCTCTCTCTCTCTCTCTCTCTAGATATATAGATAGATAGATATAAATAATATCGTAATATTTAAATTCTCATATTTGGTATAACAAAATTTACACAGTTATTTGAACAATAATTGCCTTGGCAATAGTTGACTTGAACACAATAATCACCAAAGTCGGCATAAAAATTGGTTATGCTTTGATGACACGTCCAATTCTACACACTTTACATATTAAAACACAAAAAAATTTCATTAAAGACAATTAATATATTAAAATGAGTGAATTAATGATTAGGTCCTTTAAAGATGTTTTTTTTTTCTCAATTTAGTCTCAATGTTTATTTCATTCTCAATTTAGCCCCTCCATCAGCAACTTTGTTAACTATATTTGACGGACGGACCAAATTAAGAGGAAAGACATCTTTGGAGGACCATATCATTAATTTACTATAGGATAAATAATTTGATAAAATTTTCAAAAACATATGCTAAATAAATTTTAAATGAAAAAACGTGAATTTAAGTATATCAATTGGATAATTATCCATGAAATTTTCTAAATTTATAGGATTATTATAAAAATTTATGCAATTTTTTTGAACAAGCGAATTTTATAAAAAATAAAGAAAATCTTAAAGAGATTCAAGTAGAGTTTCAGAGCCAAATTAAAAAAGAAAAAAGAAAAAGAACCGCCTCCTCTTTCTCGGGCTTCTCTTCTTTAGCGTTCACCTCTTTCTCGGCCTCCTCTAGTGCTCACACTTTTTCCTTCTTTTGTGAATTCATGAACTCAAAAATCAAAATCCATGAGAATTTCAAGATTTTGAAGAATTACTGAAGAAAAAGGGTTAAAGTTCATCATAAATCATTGAAAAGAAGCGTGTTTACTATAAAAAAGAAAACATGCTCTCCAGCCTCAATTGCATTAAGATTTTGTGAAAAAGATGGTAGTGGTACAAGGATTAGGAGTAACAAAATAATAAAATTAATATGTAAACTGTTATTACATTATTCTCATGGACCTCATGCTCGTAATCACCATTCTTCATAAAAGACTTGAAGATCTACAGATGAATTCATGTGTAACTTATTAACACCAATGTTTCAACTATTTGTCTACTAATATACAATAATTAATATTTCTTTCATGTCAAATGAAACATATACAAAAAGAAAGCAATCAAACCTTCAAATACACTAAATTTCTCTAGACCAAATGAACTACGATATATCCTATTTATACACATTCTTAGGCGGTGGACCAACTGCCTTTCTCTTCAAATTTCTAAATTATAAGAAATTTTTAAGTATATTTATTTATAAAAATATATAAAAATTAATTTAATTATGAATAAATACATAAGTATATTAAAATTAGATTTTATTGAAAAGAGTCTCTAGCATACTTATATTTCTAATTATGATTAGATTGATTCACCTATTTTTTGTAAACTAAATTTATTCAAAAATATTTTTGATACTAGATTTTGACTCGGACGGGTTATATATTTTTACAATATATAAAATAATATTTTAAAATATAGAAAAGATAAATATAAAATAAAATAATTCTTTTTATATAATAAGGTTCAAATTTTTTAGTATTTTGTATTTTATGAATTTGAACGTAAATTCAAGAATGAAATAATATAATTCAAGAAATAAAAAAAAATTATATTCACAATTATATTACAACAAATATACCTCCATATTTTTCAAGAATAATTCATTACTTGATATAATTATGAATTGTACTAGAGTTTTATTTTTTTTTTTAAAAAGATAATTTACCTTTATAAAAATTATCTTTACTTTTTCATTTATTAAAAAGTGAATTAACAATGTGGTGCTCTAAATATGAGTTTCTTCTCAATTTAGTCCCTCAATATTTAACTCTCTTAATTTGGTCCTTCAATGTTTCTTTCCTTCTCAATTTGGTCTCTCTATTAACAGTTAACGGAGTTTCTAACGAAGGGACTAAAATGAAAAGGAAAGAAACCTCAAGAGACCAAATTAAGAAGAAACACATTTTTAGAGGATTAAATCGTTAATTCACTCTATTAAAATTTCATAGAAACAATGCTTAAAACTAACTGTTGAAGATGTTGAGAGTATATGATGCAGGGAAAGGGAAAAAAAGGAAGAGAGAGAGAGAACTTGGGGAAGAAAGAAAGGATAGGAGGGAGTTTAGAGATAGAAAAGAGGGAGAACAGAAGTCAGTAACACAATTTCAATAATAATCCCATAGCGCAAGTAATCCAAATACAAAGTGTGACTTAAAATTTCTTTACTTTTATAGGAAGAACATTACCACTGTTCTATCTCCCTTCAAAATTTGTAACAGTTACAGCATTGACGGAGCACAATCCATCATTGTTTTGACTTGGATTTGCAGTACATGTCAATGTCTGCCTGTGGATGAATGCAGGTTGCCTTGGAGAAGGAATATCCATAATCTCAGAACGAAGCATTGAAATTACTGTTGCCATAACGGGCCTATCTCTTGCGAGTTCTTGCACACATAGAAGACCAATATGTATGCATCTATATATATCCCTGTGAAAGCTTGGATCATATATTTGTGAATCTATTAGAGGTTTAAAGTTGGCATCATCATTCCATAGTTTCCATGCCTGGAAACATTAACAAGCAAAAATGATAGTAGTTAAACTTTAATGTTAAATCGTATGAGCAAAGGCAATAGGGCTTTTGCATGCAAGCAAGGAACCAAAATGGAGAAGCTTACAAATCCTAGAAGTGTCAGAGATTCTGCATCTTCATAAAAGCTAGTGTTTCTTCTCCCACTAACAATCTCTAGCAGCAAAACTCCAAAGCTAAAGACATCAGATTTCTCCGAAAAAAGTCCTTCTGTTGCATATTCTGGAGAAATGTAGCCACTGCATTTAAACCTTAAATCTCTGAGCTATCTATGTCCTACTATTTTCTTGAACAATGTAGAAGGCATACTTACTATGTTCCAACAATTCTATTTGTATTGGCCTGATCTTCACCGCCTCCAAAAATTTTAGCCATTCCAAAGTCTGATATTTTTGGATTCAACCCTTCATCTAGCAATATGTTACTTGGCTTCATATCTCTATGTATAATTCTTAATCTAGAATCTCTATGAAGATAGAGCAATCCTCGAGCTATTTCTTCAACAATATTAAAGCGCTTTCCCCAATATAAGGATTTTTGTTTCTGTGGATCTGCAAAAGATAAATTAAGAAAAGTGTGACGAAGGAAGACGAATGTTTAGAGGAAAACTCTTCACTCAATACCAACAATCTCCAAATACAACTATACAAGGAGGGTATCTATAGGTATGCTAGGTGAACTCTTGTCATTTGGTTACATATATCTTAATTAATACTACATATATGAACCGCATTAAATTTTAGATCTCTTTGAACATGCACATTTAAAAATATCAAAACACACATCAACTATGACGCCTAAGAAATTTTAAATTACAAATTTCTACAAAGTGAAATTTAAAATATGAGCAGAGCAACCACATAGGAAAGAGAATTTAAGTTGAATAACAAAACAAGTATGGCTTTAAAGACTCATTGTAATTAGCACCCAATTAAGATTTCTCTTTGCTCTCTTTCTCATTCGTTAAGTATAGAAACATCCAGTTTTTTAGTAAACTATCATATGCACAGAAGAAGAGAACTAACCAAAGATATATGCATCCAA
>JASKGM010006656.1:0-10822 GCA_034509205.1 Ceratonia siliqua
TAAAGATGTCAGAGATGTGTGGTTCAAAGAATTTAAGGTAAATTGGATTTTATTTCTTTGATTTAAGTAAATATGTGCTAATATTATGACTCTTTCTACTTTAATGCTAATGTTTCAATTTACCTCAATGCAGAAGAAATATAAATGATTCCCTACTGATGATAAGAAGGTTAAGAAACATTTCAACAACAAGGGTGGAAAATGCATGAGAAATGCAATGCAGAGAATCAGAGAGAAACAATGCACCGAATCCTGGATCCCTGCTGAAGTTAGAGAAGAAATGTTCAAGCAATGGGAGGATCCAAATTTTAAGGCCATGAGTAAGCAAAATAGTAAAAATGGGCTTTGTGATGTCAGTGCCTCACTCCACACTGGTGGTTCTATTTTTACATCAGCACAGGAGGAGACTGGTATTTGCCTTCAAAATCTTTTTTATTTCTCTTTCAATACTCTCAAATAATTAATTTTTCCCCTTTGGTGTTTGTATGTAGATGATTGAATTATAGAGGGAGCCAAGTCCATTTGAGCTTTTCACGCAGATTAAGTGATGCAAGAAAAAGGATGCTTGGGTATCTACACAATATGCTTTAAGTTTTCTTACATTTATTATATAATTTTTTTATTTCTCTTGTTGATGCAATCCTACCAACCTAATTTCAACCTATCAGCACAGGAAGAATATACAAAGTGGAAGGAAGAGATGAGCTCACAGGCATTTGTAAAGAGAGATACTAGTACTGCACCTGAGCTCTTTGTTGCTTTTGAAAACCAACTATACTTTGATATGGTTGGTGGAATCAATAAGAAGGGGCAGGTTTTTGGCCTTGGGAAGCAGGCAACTTATTATGCTGAGGGTTCTTCTGCTAAGGTTAATTAAGCTAATTCCCTCTATGAGCTTCAGACCATGTGGCAAACATTCTCTCAATTGTGCATGGATTTAAAGGAAAACAAGGAAACAGTGTGTAACCAACAAGAGATGATGCGGAACCAACAAGAGATAATGCAGAGCACACAAGATATGATGTATCTTCTCTTCCATCACATTGGGATTACTCCTCCTGCTGAAGCCAGTCCATCTCAACCTCCGATTCTTACTTCAGCTCATCTTCCTCCTACTAGCGATTCGCCTGGCAGCTAGGATATGGGCGATGATTTAATTGATAATGACAATCAATAGAGAATAATATTTGTTAAGAATATTTGAATTATATTTTCAAGCCTATTGTATATATTTGAGTTATTTTTTAACTATTTTAAATGTAGTAATTGATTTTTTTTCCTTTCTGAGCCTTCAATTTTGATTGTTTGATAAATCTAACAAGAAATTACTTAAGGGAATCTCCAAAAAATGGGTATGGAAGGTTCACTTTTTTTCTAATATAGAGGCGGAATTAGAGGCAGCCAAATTATGCCTCTAAATTCATCTCTTAGTAAATTATTAGATGCCCCTAAATCTGCCTCTAATTCCCCCTCTAATGGTAGATGAGGAATTAAAGGTGGCTTTTATCTGCCTTTAAAATCTTTATTGAGACTCTTTTTTGCTCTATTTAGAAGCTGATATTTTTGTTTTGAGGCAGAAAAAATCAACCTCTAAATAGAGGCAAATCTATAATCTGCCTATAAATTTCCTGCATTGCCCTAATTAAAGGCAGAAAATTCTTCGTCTCTAAATCTGCCTCAAAACTCTTTTAGGCAAGTTTTTCTCCTTTAGAGGCCAAAAAATACTGCCTCAAACTATTTTTCTTTGTTTTGTATGGTTGGAGATGTACGAACATGGATCCTCCTCGATGGGAAGTGGCACCCTTGATATCATTTGCCCAATTAGATGCCATTCGTCTTCCCTATCCGGATCGCACCAAAACCTAATCATATGCTGCCATAATGTGACGGCGGTGAAAAGGCATTGTTATGACCTTAAGGCGACAAAAGAAAAAAAATAGCAGCGTGAGTAACCACCAATTAATTAGAAGGATAATTAGGATCTTTTAAAAACTAAATACTGGCCCTTGGAACCAGAGGATGAGTTCGGGAGTTTAATTACGTGTGGGGAAGGTGTTAGGCACCCCACAGCGTCCATCCCTAAGGATGGTTACCCTAAATTGTTTATGCTTAAATTTATTATGTTTGAATTACCATTTTTATTATTGTAATTTTAGAGAAAAATAAAGAAATGAGAGAATTAGATATGTCTTACTGTGTAAGTGCCTACGTACCCCTGTAGGATCAAGGTCCACGCAGTTCAAATTAATTATAATATGCCTATGAGGGATTAAGACAATATGGGAGAGTGAGTTTTTACATAAGGTCCAAAAAAATGAGATATTAATTCCCTACATAAAGTTTGAGAGAATAAAGACAATATGAAAAAATGAATTTCCACATATAGCCTAACAAAATGGGAGAATATTTCCCCACATAATGTTTAAAGAAGTGAAGACAGTATGGGAAAATGAATTTTCACATAAAGCTTCATCAGAATGGGAGAATATTTTCCCACATAATGTTTTGAGAGGATTAAGGAATTCTAATGTCGAATTTCAAAAATCTTTTAGAAGCCTTGGGTAGAGCTATAATTTGTAATGCTTAGGGGTCAAAATATCATTTTTTTGAAAATATTGGGGTCAAATTTGAATTTTTTAAAATATTAGGGTCAAAACTCAAATTTTAAAAGTATTAGGGTCAAATTTGGATTTTTGAAAGTATTGAGGTCAACACTCAAATTTTAAAAGTATTGGAACGTGATTCCAAAAATAAATTAAAGGGTATTGGGCCCCTCTTTGAAACTCATTTAACATGTTCAATTGGGCTTTTTGGGAATACCATTTTGAGCTAAGTCTTTAGGCCTTTCTTAAAACTAATTTAGATATGCCTCTAGAAACCCATTTGCCATTTTTCAAAACATAATTCAAAATAGGACGCCGAAGCCCATTTACAAAAGTTTAATTAGGTTAGGCTCTTCACCAAAACTCAATTAAGTCCCATGGAATTTCATTTTGTTTCTTTCAAAAGATCTTTGAGCCTTGAACCCCAAATTATTTTTGAAATAAATCGTAACACAGAAATTCAATTATACCCTTGATATCTCATTAACTTCAGAATTCCTTTTAAATGGCTCAATTTTGCTGGGCCCTTGGAACCCAACCCAATTGAAAATACATTCTAGGCTGTCTTCTTTACATAAAAATTTTTCTAGCTCCTATCTAATTCAATGAGGATAAAAACAATTCATTATAGACAAAAACAAAAAACCTACCACAAACCAAATAGAATTAATATGTTACACAATCCCCATAGCGCCTGAATATACTAACGCTCAGGAAAACATAATGAGCAACAAGCGGACAACCTAAAAAATGTGAAGTGACATACAAAAATATAATTGTTGGAGAAGAGTGTTCAACATCCCCATGACCTCACACATTATACTCTCTCAGGTTTGAAAACAAATGAATTTAGATAAAGAGAAACCTCAAAGAAAACAGAATAAAAAGATCATGGGACCTGACAAGAACAAATACTTAAGCCATGAATTTCAAACTAAATCTATTAAAATATTTCGATAAGAAGATGAATGTTGAATCACCCCGCCTATGGCGGTTGCTGGAACTCAAAGGTAATAAGGGCATCTCATGCTCAAGGAATTACAACATGCCTATGATCTAAGAGGACTAAATAGGACATATAAGCCAAAGCAAAATAGCAAAGAAATGGGTAAAACAACAAAAATAACATGCAGACTAAGGCACATTTTGAATCTAGAAACGCAATCTAATCCCTTATGTAATCTGGAAATGAAATCAACTTGGAATGGTTTAACCATCAATCCATGGGATTAAGTTTACAATCAAAAATAGGAACCATTCAATAACTCAGAATTGTGTTGGAATTATCGACTCATCAAGCCACAATAAAATTCGAAAGCAAACATTATGAAATCAGCAACCATAATAGGTTTTAGTTGACATGAGAAAACACCAGTCACTAAGAAAATTTCAACTCATAAGGGATTAACACAAATCAAGTCAGGATTATGAATAACCTCCCCCTAGACATTAAGACAAAATTTAACCAGTGGGTGGAGTAAAATAGTAATTAAAGCCAAAGTTAATCACCAGTAAACCAGAGAGGAATATCAAAACTAATTTATTCCGTGGGTGAGCGGAATAAAACCAACCCCGGTTTAAATGACAGAATGGACACGATGGGAGTCAGAATCAAAATAGAATATACTGGCTTAATACAATAGGAATCAGAACAAAAAACAAATAACAAAGAGGTAGAATTAAAATTAAAAGGTTGTGCAAGCAACTATGCATAAAACACCTTGACAGACTCGTCCAAGAGGGATGACATAAATCAGTGAAGGAATTTACCTTTGAAACAACAGATTAGGGGAGAACCAACCAGAACCATGTTTCGAAGAAAATAGACTAATGAACTAGTAAATAAATCTATTTTTTAATCAAGTGAATTCCATTGTCAGTCAAGAAAACAGAAACAGAACCATTTTTCAGAGGAAAAAAATTACAAAACCAATGTCCTAATGCATAAGAGGCAATCCCTCGACCAAATACCCACAACCCATATACCTCTTTGAACACTCCAAGGTGATGAATTTGATTCCTTTAAAACTCCTCAGAAAAAATGTACTGCTTCTTCTTCGCTAGCTTCTGAATCACTCTTCTAGCTCTTGATTTTCCTTTTATGTTTTTCAATTCCCTCTTTCCCCTCTATCTCTTTCTTCATTTTATAGGCGCAACAGAAAATCAAAACGTGCTCTTATCTGCAACGGTGTCAGGAGTTGCCATGCGTGATGGTAGGATATGGGAGTGGGTTCAGCAGGGAAGCAAAGCAGAGGCGTGGGGGCCATTAGGGGAAATGGCTATTGCTAGGTACATGGAGACAAAAGCAGGGAGAAGAGAGACATAGGTGTCAAAAATAGCCGGACCGGGAGGCGCAGCAAAAAGGGGATGGCCAGAACCCTAAATGAGGAAAAGGGAGAGAGCAGGGAAGTGGTCACAGGTTTAGAGGCGTGGTGATAGTGAAAGGTGCCAAGGGAACCAACAACGGGCGTGGAGCAGAAAATGGGGGTGGTGTGAGCCGTTTCGGCGCTGTGAAATGCAGAGGAGGGAATGACCATGTTTCAGAATAGGTGAAAGGGAATTAGGGGAAAAGAGGTGCCTTAGGGTTTCAATGTGGGGTTCCAGGTTGGGTCATTGGGTGTCCGGTTAGGGGTTTTTTGGGTTGGATCCAGGTTGGTTGGTGGATCAATTGGGCTGGGTGGTTTTTTTTTAGGCATTCAATTGGGCTGGGCTTCTAAAGGTGAAGTGGGTTGGCACCTTTTTTGTTGAAGGGACTTTGGGCTGCCAGAAAAGTTGGGCCCTTTTATTTTTTTTTCTGTTTGTTTGCTTTTTTTCTTTTTTTCAAATGTTATTATATATATTTTTGTGATTTTTCATTTTTCCTATATATCATTATTTTATTATATTTTAGTTTTATTATTTATTTATTTATTCATTTTATTTTATTTTTTAGAGAAATTTATTAATCTCAAAATTTTAAAGGATGCCTGGACAAAATCAGATATTTAAAGTTACCTCTCTTTACTTGTTTGTTGATGGTGGAATGATCAGTGATTTTTCTAAATTTTCCCATAAAGAAAGTAAAGACAAAACACAGATTTTGTCCAGGAGCACGTTAAAATAGCAAGGGATAACTTGGTTGAGGCTATGGAGACATATGAAGCAGGAAGCTAGGAATTTACCATGGAATATTCCCATCATACTAAATAACTGAATCTGGTAGGTAGAAAAGACGTATGCAGTGAAATTTTAAAATTTGGTACGGAATAATTCGTCATACTAAATAACTTAAACTCGTACGGTAGAAATAACGTACGCAGTGAAATTTTAGAATTTAGCACGAAATAATTCATCATACTAAATAACTGAAACTGGTATGGTAGAAATGACGTACGCAGTGAAATTTTAAAAATTTAGCATGGAATAATTCAACGTACTAAATAACCTGAAACTACTACAAAAAAATTGGCGTACATAGTAAGATTTTGGAATTTAGCACGGAATAATTCATCGTACTAGATAATCTAAAAACTAGTACAAAATAATTGACGTATGCAGTTAAATTTTGAAATTTAGCACGGAATAATTTATCGTACTAGATAATTTGAAAAATGGTATGAAAAATTTTGTGTACACAGTGAAATTTTGGAATCTAGCACGGAATAAAACATCGTACTAGATAATCTAAAAACTGGTACGAAAGAATTGGCGTACATAGTAAAATTTTGAAATTTAGCACCGAGATGGGAGCTATGCCTCTGAAAATTTTGAGAATCAGGCAAAGGAAAAAAACCTGATGTCGGGTATTTTTGAAACAAAGTATGGGACAAACCTCGATGCCCCAAAACTCTATATATATTCATTCATTTATTATTATTATTTCTTTTTGAAAAGTCTTGTACCTCCTTAAGATGTTTTGTGTGGAATAATTTAAATAGATTTTCTTTTACCTATAATTTAGAGTACAAAAGCCATAAAAATTACATGTAATTGGGATATAAAAGTAATGTGAGTTTTCTTATAACTTTTCTATTTTGATAATATTGAATCATACTTGCTTTCAAGAAATTGAAGATCCATGTAATTTTTTTATCAAACAAATGGAGAATAAAATAAATTACTTGATTTTTTTTTTTTAAGTCAACCACAAGTTGTATATGATATCCTATTAAGCAAAAGGCCCTGATCAATTTTATTTTATCCTTAATGGCCTTTGCGTAGGGCATCTTTCTGTTGGCCATTCCAATCCTTTTCATTCACTCTATATAAGCATCAGACACTTACACTTTACTTTCGAGCTCACCAGTACTCTCATTGTATCCGCTGTGGATGCCAAGTTACAAAAGAATTTGTTACTTCAAATAGGGTTGAATATCTAAGAAGGGGAATTGAATTGATTACTTTAGATTTTCAAAACTTTTTGAGCAGGTAGAAACTTTTCTTCAATGAGTAACTAGAAAGGTAGGTTTCTCCTTTCTCAATGACTTTCACAAGCACGTTTTGATAGATATGAGAAGAACACTTGGTAACTTAAATGCTCAAACTCTTGGTGTATAAGCTTTCAAATGATAAGTTCAAAAATAAGTTTCACCAAATTAAGGTTTGAGTTAAACCAAGAGGTTAAACTTAGTGTAGTAAAAGCACTTTTAGCAACAAAGTCAAAAAAACAAATTTTTTGCAAATACAAATAATAAAGAGATAAGGGTAAGAGAGTTATACCACGATGTATAGTGGTTCGGATCCAAAAGTAATCATATCATACGTCCACTCCTCAAATACAAAGTATGGAAATTTTTACTATATGATAATCACAGCTTTTACAACTAAACCCTGGTTAATCATTTATCCCACTGAGTTTTTCTCACAAGAACCCAGCTAAACTCTAACACAGGCTCCAACTCCACCAGCTTTTTACAACTTCTCTGGACAACCTTACAACTACTAGGTTTTTCCTCACAAGAACCTAGTAAAACTCTAACACAGGCTCAAGCTCCACTAGCTTTTTACAGCCTCACAGGTTAACCTCACAATCATTAGATTTTTCTCACAGGCAACCTAGCAAAACTCTCACTGCAAGCTAGGAATGTTTACAAGTATATTGGATTCCCTCAAGATATTCTAAACTAGTATAGGCACAAAGGAAGGTTTATATCTCTCTAATATAAGCTCAAGAAGAAAACCTTTGAATATGTATTCTCTTTTCTTCTTCACGGCCAACTTACCAATAATGTTTGAGAGTTGCTATTCATAGGGTAGGATGTAAACATTGTGTTTTCGTTGGGGAGTGTATGATTACTCTGCAGAGAGCTCCATATCCGTTGAATTCTTTGATTATACATTTGAGAGCCTCATATCTGTTGATGTATTATGGCAGAGAGCTTTCTCTTTTCTTTAAATTTGAATATTCCATTTTTGAAGCTTTTAGGTCTACTTCTAGTTGGCTTGCAGCCTTCAATAACTCTAATTTTCTTCACCTATAAAAGTTCGCATTTTGATAAAGAAGTTGTTTTTCCATGGGATCATTTCAAATAAAATATTTATGCATACATTTCCAAGGAAAGTTTGTTCAAAAGTAGTATAAAATACGTATATCTTTATGCACAACATGATAACCTTCTATTCTTTTTAGTATTACATTTTTTACATTTTTCAGTCACATGAGTACTCTACCATTCGTATAATATTTTATTGTTCCAGTTCTACTTGCTCATTTCTCGTTACTTCAAAATACTTTGTTACTTGCTCATTTAAGTAATAAACTTTTGATCCTTAGTCAAGTAGCTTTGTTCTTTTGGTTTCTCTTTTAGACTTAAACATTTTAAACTTAATTAGATGGCTCATCAAAAGTATTTATTTGCATATAATATTTTATCAATAATCTCTACAACTAATTAAAAATATACAATATTGTCAAGTAAAAAAAAAGTTTCAAAGAGTGAGTTACAGAGTTTAATAATTACTAACCATAAAAGTAAAACCCGTTAATTCGGCACCTTGTTTAAAATTAGATTTCCAATTTCACTTGCCTGTTCAATGGAAATATAATACAATTAGTGGCATACTAACTCAAATGTCAATTAGTGATCCACATGAAGTAGAGTAATACCAGAACTTTGAAGTTACATTATTTAATTATCAAAGCTTATCCCTTAAACAAGATTTCATTACAACCTTGAATTATCAAACACAGAGCCACAAAAGGTATCTCATCAACACAAAGTTGGTGTACCTAAGTATTTATATTAAAATTTAGTTTATAAAAAAATATTCACACTTCAAACGATTTTTTTAATGGAATATTCACTTTAATGCTTATTCTACTAATTTTGTAGTAAAATAATTACTTTGCATTATATAACAACAATGTTTTTAATTATAATTGTTTAAAATGTTATTAAAAATCAAGTATTACAAGTCGTATAGAAGGCACTTGTTAAAAATATAGTGTCACGTGATCATCAGGAGAAACATTGTGTTCATAAAGCAATATTTTATTGTACATAAATAATTGTACGAAAAATTAAAGCTAATTGCAAATTATCCAAATATCTTACTACTAAACATAAAACATTTTAATTAGAGGATAACTAATTTAGTACTCTTAATTAACTTATAATTAAATTAAACAATACCTTCATGAGTATATCACTAAAAATAATATAACTAATTAACAAAATTTTAAATAGAAGGCATTAGAATTATTTCCAGAACTCATGGAGTGATGCAAGCAGCCAAATTAACAAACAAAAAAAATTAAATACGCCTTCCTTTATATGAAAATGGTGATTGGGTTCAGATTCAAAGACTCTGATTGAAGTATTTTTCTTATAATAATCAATTTGACGAAGAAAAAAAGGGATTAATATATTTTAAAAAAAGGTTAGTTATATAGACAAAATTTGGCTAAAACATTAAAATAAGTAGTGTTCCACTTAAAAAAGATAAATTAATATTTTTGTACATTTATATATAAGAGAGTCAAGTTACATTTTAAAAATAAGAAAATATTATTAAACTTCAAATGAGATAAATATTATTTACCTAAAAAAATAATTTTTGTACGTAGTGAGTTAAAATGTTCCTATATTTTTTTTTTCACTCTACATTTTTTATTTTTATACGTACCAACAAATCGGTAAGTTTGGAATATTCATTTTTATTATTTATTAAATTAATTAATATTATAAATTTCTAATTTTATTTTCTAGTGAAGAAAAATATTAGAAATTTATTACATATGTATATTTAATAAATTTTATTCCATTAATTATATTAATTATAATTGTAACTTTTAAATAATATATAAGAAGATGACTATCTTCAATTTCCTAATCAAATATCTAAACAATTAATGAAGTGAGAGGATTTTTTTTTATTATCCTATTTCATTTCATCCCATTCCCTTACTTGTCATCACTTTATCTTACTCTTATCAATTTTTTTAAAATTTATACAGTAAATATATCCTTAAATTATTTTATACATTGGTTAAAATTAAAATTTTCATTAAATAATTTTAAAAATACACTCTTATATCAACATTTAAAAACAAATTCTCCTACTTCAAAACTTTTCATATTGGGTTTTAAGTAAGAAAATGAATGGCCAACATTTATCAACATCACCATAGCAGTTATAAAGTCTTATCACTGATTCCACGTTGCGTTGATTTCTCCACATAAGTAAACATTTCTTGGAATTCCAACCCTCTCCATTAATTATGGAACCCTACTTATGACGGTATGACCCACTGAGTATAATGTGCTCGTTTAAAATAATGAAAAATAATTATTTAAATACTACATCTAAAAATTTTATATTTTATATTTGTTTTATTTAAAATAATAATTATTTTCAAAATTTTAATTTATTTTTAATTATCTATTATTTTATATTATTAATAAAATATTAATTATAATTTTATAATTTTATCTTTTATCTTTTATTTTTAAAAATTAAAATAAAATAAATAAAATAATAAGATTTTAAGTTAATTTTAATAAAAGTAATTTATTTTAATAATTTAAATTATTTAATATTTTCTTAATTTTGTAAATACATTTAAAGATAAAATAAAATAAAATATTTTAATATTTTTAAATTTTTATATTATTATCTTAAATATCAATAAATAAATAAAGTGTTAGAGTCAATAAAAAATACAGAGTGCTCACAAAAGGGGGAAGTGCTCGCATGGATCTCACATGTGTAGCACTCTGTGGAGTGCGACGTCGCATTAC
>JASKGM010006657.1:0-10822 GCA_034509205.1 Ceratonia siliqua
TTGTTCTTGATTCCTATAATGAAAAATCGATTAACAATGAAACATTGAGAAGTTATATTCAATTCATCCTTTTTTAATCCACTCAAAGCTTATCCAATGAATACATTGAAGAAGAGGTCTATTAGATGAATAAACCTCTTTTAGTGAAGCAAGTATGCTAAACATAAGAAAGGGATCATGAAGCCCTTGTACAAATGATAGAAAGTCAAAATCTAAAGACAACACAATTTTGCCCCAATTTAAATATTGAGAAGGAAGTCCATTAAGTGAATAAACTTCCCATATTAAAGCAAGTTGATAGAAAAGAAAAAGCATCACAAGACCCTTGAAGTCTATTAGATGAAAAAGTCTCCTTATTGAAGCAAGTAACAGAAAAGAAAGGAATCACAAGACCCTTGAAGTTTGTTAAATGAACAAATCTCCCTATTGAAGTAAGAAACAGAAAAGAAGCAATCACAACACCCTTGAAGTTTGTTAAATGGAAAAAAAGAAAACACCTTTATTGAAGTAAGAAGCAAAAAAGCAAAACAAATAGGCAACCAAACTTTGCCCTAATTTGAGTTCTTTAATTCCCGTAAACATTGATTCTTATATTTAAACCGATATGCACCTTGTATCCTTTAATAGAAGCATACGGTTGATGATAGTGATATTTTACAGAAAAATTTACCTAAGTAGCCCTTTTAGGTTTTTAACTTAGCGAGCTTTTCTTTTTGTTTTCTATTTTATTTCTTTTTTCTTTTCTTTAATTGAATCAGGGCTCACTAGCTTTGCTAGCTTTTGCACATTCTCTATTTTTTTTGCCCTCCTTGGGTCATTCATAACACTGAGCTCTATTGTTCTTTTTTTTTCAGATTTATTTTTCCTATTTACATAGTGTGGGACCCATTCCCTTTTTCGATGACCTAATTATCTTTGCAAATTTTCTATGTTCATTATCTTCTTCTTCAAGGTCACAAATGACCATATCTATTCTGATATGAGAATAAAAAGTGAACATTAAAGAATCTCTTGATGTTGAGAAAAATAAGAGGAAATAATTTCCCTAAATGAAGGAATTAAAAAGACAAACCAGAATATTTGAAGAAGTGTGAGCATGGCAAATAAAGAAATGAAAAAAACACTGAATTGAAATTTTTATTCAAAAGAAAAGATAAGGTCCACCTTAATAAAAATCAAATGGCCTTGGACTTTAGTGAAATGAGTCTATATTGAAATTAAACAACACTCAAAATTGTAAACATAGTGCATTGACTTCGAACCATAGTTGCCAAGAAGCTAGTCTCCTTGATCTAGCCCAATTCTAAAATCTCACTTCCCATCTACTTCCTAAACATCTATAGGGTCATCTCCTCCATGAATGGGTAAAGTATTTGTTTATAAGATTTGAGACATTTTGTCAAAACTCGATGACCCCATGCTTGAGTAGTTTCATGACTTGCCATTTAAATGCCCCACAATTCTCTATTGTATGTATAGCAATGCCAAAGTGATATATACAATGGGTGTTAGGATCAAACCAAGTAGGGTAAGGTGGCTGACAAGGTTTAACTAGCATCGGGCCTATCAAACAGTCATCTAGCAAAATCTTATAGAGGTCGACATTTGACATCTGAAAGTTACAGAACAGCTTAGTCCCTTTAGTTAGCCTATGTGATGGACAATTGGGCAGAGGATTTAGCCGTTGCAAGTTATTTGGTTGAGCTAGATGGAAGGTGGGCTGGTAGGAGGGTGGTCTGTAGTAAGGCTGAGGGATAAGGTGGTTGAAATTTAGTAGTGTCTGGGTTACCTTTTTACTTTTCAAGTTATTGGTGACCAAACCAATTTATGTAACTGATCTACATGATGCTCTAACTTCTGCACACTCTTAGTGTTCGATGACACGATCAACATAGCATTGGTCCTTGTGTTTATCTTTTTAAGAGATTGGGAAGGCTTAGTTAGGGCCCTTTTTGCAGTTGCAATAGTGTGAAATAGTTTCTTCCCCTATTGAAACAAGACAAAGCAAACAACTTTTTAGCTTTAATACAAATTTTATTATTACCAATATAAGTTTTGTGTTATTCATTGAATTATTGAACTACTTTGGATTAAAGATTTCATCCTCATGCATGTTCTTATTGAGAATTTAATACTCCACAAAGAAGAACCTGGTTGCCCATATCCCAAAGAGCCACACATCACATGTGTGTTGTCTTCTTGGAAGAATTTGCATATAAATGAGTGAACAAAAGATCCAAACCTTATCCATAAAATGATTGTTTGATAGACCAGCCATAACCAAAACACATGCTCGGCTATGCTTTTATTGAGAGTACAATACTCCACGAAGAAAACATGGTTAACAATGTCTTGAGACTTAAATTCATCACATGGGCATTGTTTAATTATACTTAAAAGAGCAAATAAGGGCTGAATTTGATTCATTAATTGATAGTTTGACAAAATCTCAACAAGCAAATACATTTATCCAAATAATTAATGAGTTCTTTACACAAGCATAAAAAGCTAACAAATCATGAGGGGGCCCTAGTCCTGTAATAGCCTCTGCTCGATGAAACTTTGTAATGAATTTTGGTAGCCTTCCCTAAACTTCCCTCTGTGTCTTTGAGCAAGTGTCCAAGAGTCACAGGGCCATGTCATAGAGATAATACAATAGTTTCTCTACTTAGCCTCCAAATAACCTTTTTCATTTAGATTGGCCATGATTTTTGCTAATGGTGATTTAAGCATGTTAAGAACAATTCAGTTCATATCAATCAATTGAGAGACCTTTGCTCTTTCACTTGCCAGAATTTTCCTCAATACTATATTAGTTGAATGTTACTTGGTCAATAAGTCATCTACTAACCTTAGTTTCTTCTTCATCCTAAACCTATTCTTTTCTAAATGCTTTGCTGTTTTATGGGATTTTTCAATATCCTGAAGCCAGAGCTCCTTAAAATGCTACAACTTAATTTATTACTAATCCTGATTAGCTTGCATTACTCTTTCAAGCTCCTTCATTTGTTGTTCTAATTTTATGTTCTTTTGTGTTGTATCTAGCTTTTCTTTCTAGGTCACTACCAAACTAGCTTCCAAAGTTACCAATCTAACTTCCAATCTTTGTTCTCAATTTATGGCAGTAGGTAACTTTTGCTGAATCAGGATAATTTTCTACCATTTATTCATCCATTCATAGTACTCATCGGTTGCTGCCAAAATTCATTTCCCTAGGTCTTGCCTTACTACAATAATCTTGCCAAGCCCTCTTGACTTCTCAGATTAAACTTTCATTTCCTTCTTGGTGATAGTAGAAACTAAACTCATCTATTGATTTCTGAGATGGTATCCCTTGAAGAAAGGTTAATTTTTTGAGTGATACTGCGAAAGTATAGGAAATGCATCCTCTAGCACCTATTAATAGGACGAAAGGGAGGTTACCTCAACTATAAAGCACTTCATCATGGTTCCACCATAGCCATTTCCATAGAATTTGGTCCCTCCTTACCTCACTATACAATTGAACCTACTTTAAGATATTGCAACTTTCAATCTTTATCACATCAAAGAATTCAAATAGTTCTAATTTTGGCATTCTATAATATTATAATTTCCTAAGGAGATGTATAGCCATTCAGATATACAGCATTAGTAAATAGCTTTTAATTTTCCCTCCTTGATTCTCATGGGAAAAATTAAGAGTAAGGAAAGTCTATGCCAGAATAGCAAGTACTAACACCATAGTGTTTTACGGCATAATAGAAACTGAAGGCATCCCGATCCACAAAGTCAACTGCTGCGGTTAAAAGAACTAGTCCATATATCATTAATGCTAGAATTTTGGCATATAAGGCCCATTGCCTACCATTGGCTAGTTCTTCTAAATATTTCTCTAAATATAACTGAGAAGATCCTTTTGTTTACCCTTAACTATTTTGGCATGAATCTCAAAAGTACTATTATTTAATAAACCAGCAATGACCTTGTTGGAAGCACTATGTCCTGGGTAAGCAAAAACCTTGGCATCTCTTAGTACAGGTAGATCAATCATTGTCCCATACTAGCGTGATATAAGTACCAAGGAAAGTGAAGTATCTAAACAAATTGTCCTAAAATGACTATAGAGCTTTAATGGCTGAACACTAAACTAGTATGTGAATTAATTTTAAAATCATCCTATGTCTTATCCCCACTGATTCTTTGAACTTCCATGGTAACAAAACTTCCAAAATCTTCAATCCATCAAATATTACCATTTGTATAGCCACACTGGTTTTCTTTCTTAACTGATTAGTGTTTGAGTCCATCTTTAATGCTGATTTTTATTTTCAACTATTTAAGGTCCATGACGCAAAGCTATAGAATGGTAACAAAAAAAATGTGAGATTGTCGTGTTAAGAACAATTCATAGATAAAGTCATGCAAAAATTTGTTTGGTTTTTTATACAACATGTAATACGATACATAAAAGAGAAAAATGATGTAAATAAGTTAAAGACAAAGAGTGAAAATGAAAGAGAGAGAAAGAGAGAGAGAGAGAGGGAGAGAGAGAGAGAGAGCATGCTTTTCATTACTCTATTTAGGATAATCTTAGGGTAAAAGGGCTTATCCTAAGTGGTTAGGCCTTAACTACCAGGTGGCCTTTAGGCTCAATTTAATAGTGTAATGGCTTCATGGGAAATTCTATGAGCATAATAGCTTTTAGAACATATTGCCCCCACTAAAATAGTGAGGATATCGACTTCCCAGTATGACTACATAGTTAGACAAAACCTCCATATGCAACCAACTAGATATGTGAGTTAACAATATGAGCAAAGACTTTCATGAATACCTTGGAGAATAAATCTCACTAGGTCTCACTATGCCACCTCTATTTCTAGCCTAAGCTTCTCACAGACCCGGGTATTGAGCCTAAATGTGTGTGCATAGGCTATATATAGTGTACAATGTGTGTGAAGAGCATACGAACCATGGTCAATGATTACCCAAAAAGAAACCTAAAACAAATAGAAGAAAGCAATTATTTGTCAACTACCCTAGGGTGTAAACAGTATATTGTAGTTATTGTCATCTACCCTAAGGTTCAACAGTTTATGTCATATGAAAAGCAATTAAACAAACACACCCAGAATTATAGTAAAGTAGTTAAAGCAGTTATTTACAACATGCTGAAGCAAATAAACAACAATTAAAACAACAAAGAGGGAAGGGGTAATCAAATTACATGTAAAGCACTAACAACCCATTACAAGCCTTGACTCTCTAACTTTTCCAAAGTGGAGTCGCCAAACTGTCACAATATAATGTCTGGTAAAAAGTCATCATTTTATGACTTTAGGCACGTAAGGGAAAACACAGAGAAAAAGAGTCACCACTAATTAATTAGAAGGAGAATTGGAATCCTTAGAAATGGAAACTAGCCCTTGGAACCAAAGGAAGAGCTCGAGAGTCTAATTACGTATGAGGAAGGTGTTAGGCACATTACAATATCCATCCTAAAAATGGTTACCCTATATCATTTATGCTTAAATTTAATATAATTTAGTTACCCTCTTTTATATTAATATAATGAAAAAAATATAAAGGCTAAAAGAACTAGACTTGTCTTACTAGGTATGTGCCTACGTAACCTAAAAAGAATCAAGGTCCATGTAGTTAAAGAATAATTAGAGAATAAAACTCTACTTACAGCTTAAGAAAATAAGACAGTGTGAGAGTATAAAACTCTACTCACAGTCCTAGAATAATAAGTCAGTGTAGGAGAATGAACCTCCACTCATTGCCTAAGGAAGTGAAACAGTGTGGGAGAATTGACTTCCACTCATGGTCTAAAGAAACAAGGCAGTGTAAGAAAATAGACCTTTACTCATAGCCTTTGAAAATTGAAGGGATCCTTGGAATCACTTTAATGGAATGGGTAAGATGATCCTTGAAATTATTTGAGAAAGAAAGCATGTTCCTTGTTTAGGACCATTAAGGTCTTCCTACTTAAGTAGACTTAGATCTTTAAAGTGGGCCCTTGGAACCCTAAGTTAATTTAAGCATGGGCCATTGGGGCCAAAAAATGTTATTAAATGTATTTAGTTGATAGTGCGTTTACACTTAGGGTCTAAGGCAACAATTCTAATGTTAAATTAAGAGGTATGAATGAAAATAAATTAAAACATGTAAATAGTGTATGTGTCCAGAAGAAAAAAAATGAAACCAAAGTAATACTATCCACACATCAATAAACATATCATTTAGAGATTGAAAGATAAAACCCATTTGTAGATTCCACTAGTCCCACAGCCTCCCATACCTCCTTAAGCTCCCAATTACCATTTTGAATAATATGATACCCTCAATCAAGAGAGAATTAGAGATTATTCTAGCTTATTCCAAAAATAAGGTAACATAACACGTAAAAATGATGACTTAATCAGATTGAATTTGTCATAAAACTACATTACCATATACCAAAGGTGTATAATATTAGAAAATAGGCAAAGTAACCATTGGAATAAAATAACATGTGATTTCTTATAACCTATATTCAACTTATAGCAAGTCACAACCGTTCACCAAAATTAGGTTCAAATTGTATAATAGCCAATATTAACAATTTATTCATGCAAATAGGGTCAAATTCACATAACCTGAATTATTTTGAAATTAAACCTATCAGAACAGAATTTTCTCAAGACTCAATCAACTCTAACAATATTACTCTTTGGAACCAAAATAAAAAAAAAATTAAATACAAAGGGCTACATCAATGTAATTTTATTCAAAAATCATATCCAAGTAACGTCTAGTTTCGAAGAAATAAGATCAAAACATCCATTTAACATTGTCTTTTGTTTAGGACATGGTGAATATCATAACAAGAACCCTGAAACACCAAATTTTCATGTGTCAAATTAAATATCAAACAGAGGACGTAGAGAATTAATAATGAGTTTCCAAAAAATCTAGAATAAAATTATTTAAAACATAATGACCCATCTCCTCACCAAAACAATTCTTCCATACATCCTGATGTTATGAATTTGCTAAAATGAAAATCTAAATATCTCTAGCCACCTATTAAAACAAACCCCCAAGAACAATTGAACAAAGTGATCGTTACTTTGAATCAGAAGACAAAAAGATTACCCTGCTACAAATTCAAGAAACCCTAAGCTCTTTCTCCTTTGATGGTATTTCTTCACCCAAAAGCTCTTATGATGTCTTGATCTCAAATGCTCGTATGCTCCTCCACTAAAACTCGTCTGATATTTTCTTCCCCTGCTTCTTGCTTTGCCTTTTATACTCGAGAAAGACAAATCAAATTCACTTCCTAATGGCTTTAGAGATGGAGAAAAAAAGAAATTGTGGTTAGGTTTTCCTTTTAGATGGTGAAAAAGGAGATTCACTAAAGATTGGAGAGGAAATTGTAAAGGGTTCGCGGCGGCTATGTGTGAGGGAAAAGGAAAGAAAATGAGCAAAAACAGTGGAAGGGGTGAGTTGCAACGTGAAACAAGAGGGGGGGCTAGGGTTTGAGTGAAAAGGGACCCTAACAAGTCAGGTCAGGTTTAATGAATGGGCTGGCCAGGTCTACTAGTGAGCTTGAATTAGGCAAAGTGTATTTTATTTTGTTGTCTCTTTTTGTATTTTTGTATTTTTTGTTTTCTATTTATTTTTTGTTATTTTGGTTTTCTTCTTTTTGTGTTTTTTATTTTAAAATAAATAAAAAAGTATGGACAAAATATAGTGTTTACAGTTGCCCCTCATTGCCTACTTCTTGATAGAGAAAATGAAGAAAATAGTAGTTTTTTAAATTTACCTATAAAGAACAAGTAAAGTTAAAAATGCATATTTTGTCCAAGAGCAAAACTAATGAGTGAATTAAAAATTAAAATTTTGCAAAGAATAAGTTCCATGAAATAAGAAAAAATTATAAGAATGAAAAATATAACATATATATAACATTCATCTAGAACCAAAAATATAATTTATATTCTTGTAGTTTTGAAACGTGCAGGAGTGAAATATGCAACATCAAAATATTTCATTCCAAATGTATGAGTGCCATGATAAGGGTATACATGATCTTAGTTGTTCATCCTCAATATACCACTCATCCCTTTCTCATATGACATTATTATACAAAAACTTAAATTCCTCATTTCCTCGTTAATATATCAAATTCATGCAACATTGACATATTTCTATTGCACTACTACATGTAAGCAAGTAACTCTTTTTCCATTATCCTAACAGTAATGCTTGAATCAAACTTTTCCGGCCTTATAGCCATTGCCACTTTTTTACCGTTCATAACACATTCCCAACATAACTAAGCTTTTCATTCATATAATATTAAATAGATTTTTTCGGTTACCACCTAAAGAATAAGGTCCAAGATTTCATTTCATACTGAACATACCGGTTTCATAACTTATTTCTCCAACACTTTCTTAAAAAAATCATGCTATCAAATATTAACTTCATAAATTAGCAAGGTAATCAAAACATACTCCTCTATTCAAAATATAAGTTTCCAATAATCAACAATAAGTAATTACACAATCCAAAACTCCCATTTGTTCTCTTTATGAACCACATGGTAGATATCTAATAGCAATACTACTAAAAGTCCAAGATTAGATTAAATAAAGATTAATTTAATAAAATAAGTATAGCCTACAAGGAAAAGATCATGTAGTCTAGAGTAGGAAATTTCACTCACATTGCTATCTTTAAGAGCGTAAAATACATTACCATTATTCTTAAGAAACTTGACCACTCCAAGCCAAGAAACAAGATTTGTATTTTGCCTTTGAGAACTTGCTTGAACCAATTTCAACCTTTGATAACTGATAAACACAATTTCAATATATTATTTTAGCCTCATATTTAGTCATTTAATCCTCTCATATACTTAAATTCTTCTATTTTGCCACAATTTATGAGTTTGAGCTCGAATTGGGTTTAATGATATATTTTAGTATTATTGGAGCTTTTATGTTACTTCTATATTTTGGCCATAATTTGAGTTCTAGACATATGATAATCACGAAATTTATCTTGTAGTGAAGCCAAGATAAATCTCTACAACTTTGATGAAGAACTCCAAGGCTGATTCAGATGTTTAGTGAGTCAAGTTTAGCCTGGAAGTCAGAGCTGAAATACTGCCACTAGAAGAAATCCTTTGTGAACCACTTATCAAAACTGCTGTGTTTTGCTCATGCTGTTGCCCTAGAAATCATCTGATGACCTAGTTAGACAGTTGGAGGCCACTTTGACCTAGAGTCAGGCTTGTAATTAGTGGATTAGGGTTATATACATATACAAATGTTGTAAAATGTTGCCAACAACTAGGGTTTTTAAAAATACTGTTCCATTGCCTCTGACTGGTTTCCCTTCTCTGTTCTGTCTAGGGTTTCATTTTATTCCTCTGTATTTTTGTCCCTCTTGTTCATGGAGGGCTAAAATCCTTAATCAATCCTAGGGATTAATAGTCTTGGTGTTTAAATTTGAGAGCTTAGTTTAAGCATTTTGCAGTTCAAATATTTATGATTTGGTTGCTTAATTTGTTTGAATACTCACTTGATGGCTGTGTAGTTATCATATGTTAAGAGAGATTTATAGAGACTAAACAAAGCATCAAAACTAATTGATGAGTCGTTTATGTTTGATTGGGTTCTGGTTTTTAGGTTAAGATGATGCATGGATGAAGGCTTGATTTATCTAACCCTGATTAACTAAATCATGAATGCTTATTCAGTGGTGAACTCAAGAACTATATTGAGGCTTCTCACTATGTTCTAAAAATCAATAACTATATTATTGTTTGAATGACTCTTCAGTGATCAAGGATAAATTAAAATCAAGACTAGTTGCTTCCCTTGGATTAATTGTTTCCAATTTCTGTTTACTATTTTCATTACTGTCACTTAATTGTCTGTTATAAACCCCCTTACTGTTCTGACCTTGATTTGGTTATCTGATCAAAGTGATCCAAGGATTCGACCCAGTGCTCCTTTTATACTACAGTTAATTGGTGGATCGGTTACTTAGAAATTTAATTTGATAGCGTCGACAATTGTCAATCACCTTAGGAGGAATTTCTCAAAGACTCTCCAATTCTAACAACATAACCAAGAATTGGGATCAACATCACAAAATAATATCTACTTGAACCAAGAACTAAAGCAAAACAATCTCTTTGAGTTATTTCATCTAACATCTTAAGTGCATCATGAACCAAAACTCAATTGTATAGTATCACTAAGAATTTCTTTCCTAAATATTTCCATTTATTATAACCATCAACAACCATACAATACTTAATTTTTCCAATACCCTAGCCATTATTCGAGTTACCCATGACCTGATTTGTTCTTATGCAATCTTAGCATTTAAAACCATTGTTCATGTTACCATAGCCTAAATTATTTCTATTTACTATGTAAATCCAAGATTGAGCTTAGGAATTATCTTAGGGAGCTAAAGATTGAAGAAGTTGAGGGTGGGTATCACTTAATCACCCAAAAACACAACCCACAAGCTTCCACTCAAAATCCTTATAATGAAGTTTTCTTGAGAATTTCTTAAATTCAACATTATAGTCTTGCTTATGAGGGAAAAGGTGAAATATTTGTGAAGAAACACGGATGAGAAAAGGGAGAAATAAGAGAAGATGAAGCTTGTTTACTCCTTCCATGGAGTTTTGACCTAGAGAAGAAGAAGAGGACCGTTTGGCTGGATAGAGAGAAGTGAACGACATTTTAAGGGCAAGAGGCTTATATGAGAAGCCTCCCCCAAAATGACCAAAATGCTCCTACTAACCTCTTTATAAAAATTTGAATTT
>JASKGM010006658.1:0-10820 GCA_034509205.1 Ceratonia siliqua
AATTTCTCAATGTTACAGAGAGGGAAAATTGTTTCTCAAAACTGCAAAAATTCGTTTTGATTCGAAAAATCAGATTTGAAATATGCCAAGACTCTTCAATTTGGTTGTTTTGAAAGGAAATATGGAGAAAACTCACTTACACAAGGGATGGCTTTGACCCACCGTGCATCAGCCACCAAAAGACTCATTTCTCTCACGCCTACGGTGGCTGGTGCAATGCCAACTGGCTGGAGCACACCGACGGCGATTAGGCGGCGGCTACGGTGGCGGAGGGATGGCGAACCGTGGAGGAGACGAGAGGCAGTGGAAGTTTCGCGCAAGGGAGTGGAGGAAACATCGTAACCGAGGGAGTTTGAGAGAGTGAGGAGTGTTCTTCTGATGGTTAGCTTTTAAGGGGGATGAGGGACCTCTTAGCAATTTTTATAAGTTCTTAGGTTGTTATTATTTACCCTCTAGTCCTTCAAGATAATTTAATTGCATTTGGGCCCTCATTCTCTTTTTCTTTTTTTTTGGGTATTACAAGTTATAGGATATAGAAAAATATAGCAATAGCTTCATCTTTACTAATGCTGTTTGTTCCTCTAAACCCATACATGTTAGTCACGTTCTTTATCAGAGAGTTGAAAACATGTTGTCTCATTCTAAATTGTTCAAAAAAAACGTATTGGGTGTCCTCTTTTAAGTTCTTCCGACCAGCCAGATCCTGTAAGGATTGATGTTCTCTTTGGAGTTTTATTGAAAAACTTCATTCTTCACATGCAATGGCAATAGAAGTAATATGTCCAAACCACAGATATTGATTTATAGCATGATTATCTGTGTCCGAAGTGATTGTATTATCTAGTGAAGTACAGTTGGTGTCACTATTAGTGTGTGAGGAATTACTCATCCTGGACAAATAAACATAACAAACATCAACATCCCAAACAACCATGGGTGCTATAATGAAAAAATAAACTAATGTGCAATGTCCAAATCAAGCAAACCGCAACAATACATTGAAAAAAACAAACTGATGTGCAATGTCCAAATAAAGTAAACCACAATCATACATTCAAAAACTGACCATTCATATAATCATAAAAGTTAATCACAATCTAACCTCAACCAACCACTCGAACAAGTTAAAAATAAAATAAAACTAATCCAATCCACCAAAACATTAATTTTCCTACTTGTCATCATGAACACTGCATTGAAATCACTTATATGACTAACTTCTAGATGGGGTGAAGCAGTTTAACCAACTTAACACATGGTTAGGCGACTTATTCATGAGATGAACAAATGCCTCCCTGTTTGTTTGCTTGGCCAAAACTTTGACAACCAAGAAGTATTTGTCATCCCATTCATTTGTCCAACAATTCCAAACATTTTGTCATACTAGTTGGATCATCGGCCATTATATGCACAGATCATTAAGACAGCTGCTCCATATTATCCAGAATTTGATCAAATAAGTGTTGCAGTGAGGAACTAGAACTCTTTTTAGCTCCAATCACTAAACTTTTCCTCTTGCGATGAATATTGGTATGCTGACTTTTTCCTTCATTGACTGGATCCGTCAATTATTCAGCACTATCCCCTTAACTTTGTATGATTGGTGGCTGAATAAAAGGCGCGTCTTCTTCTTCTTCATCATGTTGTTCCTCTTCTATTTGATCATTTAGGCTCAGAGGCCTAAACACAAATGCCCATGTCGCAATGACATCACAAAAGCATCTTTCCAGCATACTCAGGAATTTTAAACCCTGATCCCTCCATTGCAAATATTTTGGATTCTCCTGTAACAAAAAAGTAAACAAACAAATTAGTTATTAAGTAATTTAAGAAAATTTTAGATGTGTTGTAATGGAATTTAACAAAAACATACATTTCCCTTAGCCCCCCACCACTCAGGTGTTGCTAGTACAATCTGCTTAGTTGGATCCCATCCTAACCTAGTCTCTTTATCTACCAGCCTTGCCCATAATCTAAATTCTTGTTTCAATCCATCCCATCTATTTTTCAGTTGTTTCTTATCATAATTCAGCCTCGTCTGCCTATAGAACTTTTGAAGAACATTAGCCCATCCTTCTTTAGTAAAGTGTGTATGAGGCCTATTACCGGCTTCTATCTGCTCAATACACACCTTTAAGAAGGCCTCAATATTTGAATCAGTCCATTTTGCCTTTACTGTTGACTTACCCACATTATCTGTATCACCTACTATTGGTCTTTTGGGCAGTAACTTTGATGACATTCTAATCTTAACATCACAATTGAACCACAACCAACAATGCATTATCAAGCAATGAACAATAAATGACAATCATCATACATATAACTCCCTAAAGAGGTAATATGGTATAGTTAATGTGCTTCAAACTAAAAAAGTTCAAGATTCACACATTTATTTTTATAGTTTTTCATATTGAAACAAGAAGAAAACTAGTTGATGTAGCAAGCCTATTATGGTAGCTACCTAAATTTCTTGTCTTGTTGAGTATCTCAAGGTACACAACTCTAAAAGGCATAATGGATGTTGGTTGAGTTGGACTAACAAAGATTGGTGGTAATTACAAGTTAGACTAAATATAGTAATTGTCATATTAAAGGCACATTTCAGTAGTCAAAAGATAGCTGAGTGGTGGTAATTACAAGTTACAACTTAGAAAGTAAAAGAAATATTATATAAGATTACAAAAAAAAAATTGAACCTTAATTATAGAAAACAATTTTTTAGGGGGGAATTGAGAGCTTTATTATATACCCCATGTCCTTTTTCATCATCTTAAACTAGTGAATTCAATTGCACATAGATATTTTTTGATTATATAATAGGATGATAGGAATATATATTTTAGAGAATGGGCTAATAAATTAAAAATAAGGGTAAGTACTCATAAGCACCTATGAAATAGTTTTTATGCATGATTATAAAATATATAGAAAAAGGGATAGATGATTGGTGCACAAGAGGATAATAGTATTTGTTAGTGCATGTGGATTTGGTTTTACCTCATGCAATATACCTTTGAACAATTGATTAATATCCTTAAGCAAAATGATTTATGAGGCTGTGATGTTTTGTGAGTTTTGTAAGTTGCACAATTCACACAATGGTATCCCTAATATCTCCAGGATTGTCCTTATATAACATCTAAAGCTTATGAAAAAAAGTTTCCTTACTTCTTGAGGCTGTGATATTAATCAAAATCTTCTTGAGATTGTGATGTTAATCAAAAGTTTCATTCACAATCGAGATTATTCCATTATGATATCAGTTGCAGCAGATGACTTCTCATGATTGGATTGCATATTGTTTTAAAGATGGTTCTGTGAAGAATGTAGACCTAGAGCCTCATGTATCCATTGAAGGTCCCAAATTCAGCCAAAATCAAGACAATATCAACCAAATTGAACCCAATGTCAACCAAAAGCAACCAAAATCAGTCCATTATCAACAAAAATAAACCCAATATCAACAAACCCAGCCAAAATCAAGTCAATATAAACCAAAATTAACCCAATGTCAACGAAAATCAACCCAATAGCAACCAAAATCACATAGAATCAACCAAAATCAACGAAATCACAGCCCAAAACAAACTAGAAAAAACCTCATCCATAATGCACATTTTGGAGATAACAGATACCAACTTGATGTCGACGGCGCAAGGAAAGTGTTGATGACGGTGATAGCCGACTGGAACGAACTGTAACAGCAGAAGGCAATGACAATGTGAAGGACGACACAAAGGCGCTGCTGTTGCACAATGGAGATTACAATGACATTCGAAAAATTAGGGATTTTGCTAAACCAAATTGACAGGGGCAAGGCTGAAATAATGTTATAATTGTAAGGGTATTTTTGTCCATAATATATTCTCTAAATTCTACCCAGAATTGCTTAAAGCCAGAAGCTAGTAATTTTAGCTTCTAAAAATAACCAATTTTTTGCCTTTTTCACAAAAAAACATTTTTAATCAAAACATTTTTGTCAAATATCACTTAACCAAAAGTATTCTTTTTTTTAAAAAAAAACAGCTTTTTCTACTTAAAAAAACTTTTGCCAAACGGGCCAGTTTCTTCTCTGAGCATTATTTAAAAGAAAAACCAGTGTGCTGTAATTCGCAGTAGCAAAAGAGATAAAGCTTGTATTTGAATTTACAGCGATATCTTAATACAATGAAGTTGGAATATTTAGCAGCTTCTCGGACCCTCAGTGCTCTCACGCAACTGAAGCGACCATTCTTCTTTTAGCATTTGGTTCTCAGCCCATCGATTAAGCCAAAGAGGACAAACACAAATCAAAGGAGACCGATAAAGAATCTGATTCCCTGTGATTCCCCCTTATTACTTTCAAATTTCTCGGCTTCATTTCTGTAATTTCACAGGTATTCTTCATCCCTTGCTTCCTGCGTTTCTTGTTTCTGATTATTACAATCACCTCGTCTCTTTCAATTTTTTGAGAACTGCGAGTTGAAGATGCGATGGGCAACGTCTTTGCTAAAAAGCGTAACAATCAATTTCCCAGAAATGATAAAAGTGAAAGCAGCAGAAGCATCTCCTCCAACCTAAGCAGCAGATCGGTCCCGCCTCAACCACCACCGCCGCCACCGACTCAGCCACAGCCACCGCGGGCGCAACAACCCATGTCTAAAGAACCGAGTTTCAGTAAGCATACTTCAGGACAAAGCTCAATCGTACAAAGAAAGCTATCTGCCAAGAAGAAATATGCTTTGATTCCTGATCACTTCACTACGCTTGAACAGGTCTGATTCCCTTTCGTCAATTAGCATTTTATGCGTTGAAGTTTCTGTCTTCTACCCCTTGGCTCTTCTGGTTCTGGGTTTTTTCTTATGGATAATTTCATTTAGGAAGATATTATAATTTTGAAGGCAAAATAATTTATTCAAATTAATATAATCGTAAAAATTATTATGAACAGAATCGAATCGTTAATGAAGTTTTAAATGATTAAAAAATAATTAAATATATTATATTAACATGATAAATATTATAAATAATATTATTTCAAATATCTAAATTTTTAATTGAAAAATGATAACTTCTCTCCATTTTTTTCGAAAGCTTTTAACTTCTATAGAGTGAAAGGGCCTTAAAATTATAATAATAGAATATTTACTTGTTAAACTTGTATTTAAGAGGAAGAGGAGAGAAGAATTATAGATATAAATTTTATTAGCTGTAAACAAATTATTGAAGAAAATTATTCTTAAATTTAAATATGGTCATTTAATTTTATATGCATTTATTTAATATTTTATGCATAATTTATAAATAAAATTTAAATAAATAATAACATTAAAAATTATATAAGGAAGGAAAATGATACAACGCTATTGCTAAAAAAATGTTTGTTTGGCTGCTCTTTTTAATAAATTACATTTTATTTGTTTAAAATTTATCTTAATTATAATTCTAGTACATTAATTTTAAAATCTTACATATCATCCATCTTAACTTTCAAAAATAATAAGTAAGATGTATAATTTTGAAAATTAATTAGAGTAATTTGTATGAATTTAAAATTAAAATATCAAAATTGTAATTAAAATACAATAAGGGGTAAATTTTACCCTTACTTTAAAAATATTTGGTGTTGCTTGGATTTTGATAGAAGACTCGGACGAGCTGCACCCTGAGTTGATGACTTTCAAATTCAAATTCACTGTAATTTATAAAATTTAAACTCCGCAGCTTATTAAGTGCCGCGTGTTGACTAGGTGCACGGTTCACGAGGTTACCGTATATATTTATTAGTTACCTCGTGTTTTGAACAATTCATTATTTTTATCTGGTTACCCTAGTATTCGGCAAATAACATTTTAAACTTTGTTTTTTTTTTTTGGTTACAAATAATCCTAATTAGTTTCAGACTTTCTGCAATTAATCTATTCAAATTACCCCTTATATCTAAATTAATAAATTTACATAAAAAAATTAAATTAGTGAAGAGAAAAATTACCTTATTTTGTGGGCATAGAAATTTCTTTTATATTGTTGACAGAAAATTCCAAGTTATGATAGCTCTGGTTGATGAAGACTTAATGAGATTGGTGGCTAACAACTAACTAGAACTCTTGATTTTGATTGGAACAGACTTTATAATTAGTTTTAGCACCCAAAAGCAGAATGGATATTCTATATATGCTGATTCTTTTCCAACAATGTAATCTGATCGTATTTAAACTAATTTAATAAAAGAAAAAAGTCAATATTTGAAGGTGATTTTAAGGTCATAACATAATAAAAAATAAAAAAATATTTTGTAATAATGTTTAGAGTTGATTCTGTTCAAATGTTTTTAGAGACATTAGAAATTAAGTATTTTATTTTGTTTTATTTTAATTTTTAACACAGCTTATGAAATCTTATGAACACAAAAATAATTAATTATAATATTTATTTATAAATATAAAATAATCATTTCATTCTGTGTAATTATTTAGTTTATTTATAAAATTCTCATAAGATAGACGAAAGCTGTTACCCACAAGTTACTACCATGTAAATGAATATTTTGGAGTACTGGCCCAAAAAACAAAAAAAGAATCTTTTACAGTTTATGCTGAAAACAAAAGAATATTCTGCAGTGCCACAAATAAAATATTTAAAATTTTTTTAAGAGTATGGCAGGGGTAAGAAAATTAATAATCTATAGAAGCAAGACAAAAGTGAAAATTTTAATTAATTTATGTAGTGGTTTAGGTTAAAAGTGACTTGTCATAGCAAAACAAAAGACAGAAGTGCGGTTGGTAAAATTGATGTCAACCTTTTGGTCTCCTTCATTATGTACACAAATAATCCTCTTAAGTGTGATTTAAATAATAATTTATATTTATCTATAAACTTAAAGAAATACTTAAAAATATAAGAATTAATATGATAATCATTCAAAATTATTGTAAAAATTATTTAAACCTTACCTTATTAAACCATACTTAGGTCCCATTCGTTTCTTAGTACTACTTCTCTTAAGAGAGAATGCATTCTTTTTTTAAAGAATGTATTTTCTTACTTACTTTGAGGGCTTGTTTCTTTTTTTGTTTAATTTGAAAAGTTGGTTGAGAATGAGATTTTTTTATTAAAGGAGAATGTAAAAAATATAACTTTTTATTGTAGGAAAAAGATATATTATTTTTCTCTAGTTATATTATTTCTTTAATTCATTTGCTTTTGATTATGATTTTTTTTACAAAATTATTATTTTATTTTAACAATTATTTTTAGTAATATATATTCATTTTATTATTTTAAAATAAAAAAATTTAGATCCATTAAAAGTTATTAATTTTAAATTATTTATATATGTCATTTTTAATAATTTCATCAATGAAAAATTATTTTACAGTTTTATAGTTAAATATATTTTTTTATTCAAAAATCATTCTTATTTATTGCATCTAAATACAAAATAACTTTTCATTTAATAAAATACATTAGTTTTTTTAGAATTAACTTTTCTCTCTATAAAAGTTATTTTTTTTAAAAAACATCTAAACATATTTTGAATAACTTATGCTTATAAAAGATTGATAAGTGTCATTAATAAATTTTCTAACATTTCATGTAATTAGTTGACTTAGATATAGAGAAAAGCAAGAAGTCTTGCAAGCATTCTTTATCTTCATCATTGCCTGCCTACCATATCTACCACTTCATTATATCCCATTATATTTTTCCCAGCAAGATAAGCATGCTGTGCTGGTCAAGCTTACCATAAACACAACTGAGGCTTTTGTTTTGCGTCTTTGACATGCATGTTTCTCTTTGTATCATCATGTAGGGCTTTACTAGTGTTATTGTTGGATTTTTGAACTTTATTTTATACAAATTTATTAAATTTTAGATTCGAATACTTTAAGATTTATAGAAGTTATTCCTAGGACCCACTCTTGCTCTAATTTTCATAAAAAAGAAAAAAGAAACATAAAGTTAAAGTGAATCATGCTTTTTTTTTTTTTTATCAAAGTATCTACCTTAACTTTTTCTTACACTTTATCTTAGATCGGGATTCGGACATGTTTGATGTCAACATTATCGATCATCTTTTTTCTTTAATCTTGGTTGTCTATTCTTTAGACGGCCATGATATTTTTTTTTTCTGTTATTCTGAAATCTCATCATGGTTGTTCAAAGTAAATAGACGGTCAATATAGTGTTAAAAGGACTAGTCGTGTTTAGAGGCTGTTTGGATGAGCATATGCTTTTGAGCAGATGCTTTCAATAAAAGTGATTTTTTTTAAAAAAAATAGGTATTTGGTGTTTGGATGTAATTACGTAGAAGTGATTTTACTAAAAAAAAGCAGATGTTTTGTGTTTGGATGCAAAAATATAAAAATGCTTTTGAGCATGTAAAATTATTAAAAATGATATATAAAAGTGTTTTTTAGAAAATTTGTGAAATCTTTTAGATGTATATGTGTTTAAAATTTTTTTTCTCTCTTCCATTAAACCTGATTATTTTTTAAGCATAATTTTCCTGCTTCAAAAATAAGCAACATTTCTGCTTATTTTTGAAATAAGCAATTAAAATTTAAGCTGCATCCAAACAGTATTTTTAAAAAAAAGTGCTTATTTTTTAAAAAATAAGCAATTTTTTTGAAAAATAATCCCATCCAAACGGGGGGTTAGACTCATATCTTTTCTTTCCACGGACCTAGATTCAATCATTCTAACTGGTCATTTATCCATCATGGCCGTCTGCATGTATGAACGAACATGATGAGGCGCTTTTCTTTGTTACAAAATCATCGTGATCGTCCATGCTCACGTAGACGACTACGATACGTCACAAATGATTGCGGGAAAAAGTTCAGATCTCCGTTCTCTTCTCATACCTCTATCTTTACTATTGATATATTATAAAATAATAATAATAAAAAATAAAAAATAATAAAAAAATAATAAATGTGAAAAAAAATATAAATGTGAGTTGTGAATAAAGTTACTCTTTATTAAAACATGTAAAAGTAGTCAATACATAGTCATTGTTGTTACGGATGCTAACTAATCATTCAAAATCTTCACCATCCATGCATAAAATTTCCTGTGTGTTCACAGAAGCTCCCTGTTTTCGAACCATAGCTTCACCTTTAGTAACTCTGTCCTGCTCTGATCGTCCATGATCTAAGAATTCCGAATACTGCAGATACAGAACACGATAGGATAATAGATACCACAAAAGGACAACATGTATAGTGTCCAGATACAATTTGTAATGTCCTATAGTGTTTGATGGAGTATAGCCCATGGTGATGATCTAGTCTGGCACCAAGGGACTCTGCAAATTCTGACACCCTCCCACTGTCAGTGGCTGTGCTGATGATGATCAACGGGGATTGATCAGGTCCAATGCTTAAGAACAACAATCCACTGAAATCTCGAACCACCTTCTTTGTAACTCAAGAAGGTCCAGTATCAACGGGAATTGATCCAATCTATGTAAACTCTAGAATCCTTACAAGACGACTGAGTCCACGAAACTGTGGACCACCTTCTCTCTAGCCTCTTCCAGTTTCCTCTTCATCTCCACCAACTTCTCTAAACTGTCACACTCTTCCACCTTAATGGTGGTACTTGAGCTCTGACGGAATTTGTCAACAATGGGGTCGAAGGAAGGGGAGCCATGGACGTAGGGTTTTCCACAGGGGGAGAAGACAAGCACCGCAACGTGGGACCCGGAGACTTGGTGGTACTGTTGAGCCTTCTTGAACAGACCCTCCCGGCGCTTTGAGAAGCAGACATACCTTGCTGCTTTACTTTCAATCTTCTTTATCTCGGTGTTTCTCTTGCCGGTTCCCATTGTGGCGGTGGCGGACGGGGACCTGGAGAGGGCTTCACCGTGATGGGTAATAACTAGAAAGACAAATTTCACCGTCGTTAGTTGCGGCGGGGGCAAAGCTTAGAATGGAAAGGAATTAGGAAAGTAGATATTTACAGGCTCAACTGAAAGTAACCCCGGTTTGAAGGCGGTTGATGATCGAAATGTCAAGCCTTCTTCCGGTTCCCTATTTTGGCAACGTTCTTAAGGCTTGCCCCTTAAGTTACCCCTTAATATTTGTTCTCCTTCTCCTTAATTTCGCCCCTAATCAAATAAAATCAAGAATGTTGTTATTCGTGCATAATAATTAATGACTGTGCTGTTATGGGAAAAGGATTTCCCTTCTTGTCCCCGTAAAATAAGGTGGTGTTTTATATATAGGAACAAGGAGAAAAATATTATTGAATTAATTGTTTTTTTAGTTTTTAAAAACACTAAATATTTTAGATAATTTCAAAACAATATATAAAAGAGAATAATGATTCTCATGAAATGGTTATAAAATATGATGTGTACTTTATTAAATTAACACCCACTTCTTCATTTAACGGACTTTCAATTTTAAATAATTGATTAGTTAGTTACTATAGTTTCTCAAATGAAATAATTGATATGCTTGATTATTTTTTATTGAAAATTAGTAAACTATAAATAAATTCTTAGAAAAATTTGATTTATAAAAAATAATTAGAGTAAACTAAACATAAATAGACATATAAGCATATAAAAAATAAATCTGATGAAAAAGTGCGGTTATTATGTTTATATGTTTATTTATTATTTACTTAATTTTTACTTTTTTTCTTAAATCTACCTAAAATCTCTTGTAAACTGTATACAAAATTTTTCTTCTGCAGCTCAGTCATATTTTTGGGTAATTAGATTACATGTGTCCTATCCTAAACTCAGTTAACACACACACACACACACACACACACACACACACATATATATATATATATATATATATATATATATATATATATAT